>VYZR01105284.1:1700-40700 GCA_013400675.1 Oxylabes madagascariensis
AACCCCCCCCCCCCGTTTTTTTTGTTTCTTTTTTTTTTTAAAAAGGGTTTTTTTTTTTTTTTTTTTTTTTTTTTTTTTTTTAAGGACAAGACAAATTGTCTAGCCACAAGAATTTAAACAATGCTTTTAATCTGAGTGAAGAAATGTACTGCACTGCTTGGCTGCCTTTAAAGTCTACTGTTGCAATATCTCAGCGAAAGGTGTATCTGTAGAAGGGAGAGCTGTAGCTTAATGTAGCTGCCCCATAAAGTTATTTATCCCTGCTCTGCTTGACCTACAATTCTCAATAACTTCCTTGTTATTTTTTTTTTCTGCCGAGAAACCTTGAGGTGGTGCCTGCAGAGGTGGAAGCAGGGGGTGATTCACTGCTCCTCACCCCCGGTGCTGCCTTTGCCCCTCAGCCAGACAAGTCGGTTGGTGATTAATTTTAATTCTTCTTTAAATAACCAGAGTTTTAAGAAAAGGGAAATTTCATTGCACCCTTTCACTCTGAAATACACTGAACAGCACAAATTTTTCTTGGATGGAAAGAAACATTTTCATCCTCATGGCTGGTGACATCTTGATGCTCTTTCTGCACGGATCAAGTGCCTGACATGCCTCTCCCCCCTTGGTCTCCAGCTCTGTCCTTCCTTAGCCTGGGACACTCTGCTTTACAGGGCCCCACAGCACTGATGGGATCTTGTGTGCTCCTCTCTGTCAGGCCACAGGAGCGGGTTGTGGAGGAGATTCCATAAATCCATGCAAAAGGACAGGGACTCAGATCAGCTCTCATTTCCCATCAGGGGAGGCAGTGCCAGATGCTGCTCTGGGACCCAACCCAGACCCGTGCCCTGACAGACTGGTGGGAGCAAAGGGGATCAAAAAGTGTTTCCCATTAATTCCCGGAGTCCCCGGTTTCCTCGACACACCAAAATGTGCATCTTGTTGTTCACAGCCTGATGAAGAACTTGATATATGGCTTGTAAGGTCAGAAAGTTTGGCTGTTCCTGGGTGCACACATTTCCTTATCACACGTTTGGGAGGGTCTGTGCACTCTCTTAGTGAAAACAGCTCTACACACAGATATAAATCCATGTGCTGGAAAGCAGGGAGACAGATGGCCTCTATTACCCCATGTAACCAAACACAGGATGCAGATGATCTGAAACAATTAGAATGGGAGTTTTCCTATCTGAGAGTTTTAAAGAGATTTCATTCATCATATGCTTAGTGGCATGGCTCCAGCTCCAAGGACATATCTGAGGCAGAGATTTTAAAATATTCACAATAAAGCTTTTCTGTTCGATGTAACATTATGACTGTAAAGTGTCAGTTTGCATGAGCCCTTAACACCAAAAGCAGCTGATACGCATCACCCCAAATCCTGTGAGTTTTCTCTTTGTCAGGGGAGTCATGAGAGTGTTTTTCCACTCCCTTCATGCCAAACCCACCTTAATTTTTAGGAACAGTGCAGCAAACACTTGTCTGCGACACTCCTTTTCCAATGACCAGCTCACCTGGGCCCAGCGATGGTGGAGCAGGGGAAGGCTCCTGTTTCCAGGCCTCATTGTGTGGGAAGAATTGTTCCATGCAAGCTGGGAGAATGTTTGTTTGGCAGGTGCGAGTGTGCTGGCTCTACCCCACCCACTGAGGCTGCTCAGCGCTCTGGAATGCTCCTTGCCTGCACCGAGGGGATTACTGGGCAGGGGGAAGGCTTTTATCCTATAAACACAGCTGATCACATGCAGCCACCACTCCTCAGCACCACCTTATAAGACAAAGGGATGAGCTGGGAAGAGATCATCTGAAAGAGGGACCTAGAGAATCAGAATCCTTAAATCCATATTTAGTTCCTGAGGTGGTTTTTTTTTTTTTCGGTAAGTGTTGCTTCTGAGTAACTCCTCCTGTTCAGCAGAAGTCACTGCAAAAAGAAAAGCAGTGTATGTGCATGCCATGTGTCACAAATCACTTCATCACACACTGCAGCGTGGCCAGTCCTGGGTGAAAAGCAGGCAGATGTTTCACACGCCGTGGCACAGCAGCTCCTCGGAGCAGATTTCAGCGGGGCAGGAAAGAAGGGCCATGAAAATGCAAAGAAAGATCGAGTTAGGCGAGACGTAATTACCAAACCTGGACTATGTCCAGGACACTGGGGCAAAGCCTCCTGCCTCTGCAAATTTGATTTTAACAACTTTAATTTTAAACACCTGATAGTCGTATTTCTTGCCAAGCGAACAGATTGCTGAAAGTAAGAGAGGCGGCATTTCCTAAATGGGAAAAAAAAAACCCCTTAGAAAATTAAGAAAGCAAAGAAAAAAACTAAGAACAGTTTCCTCCTATAAGATTTGTGACACCTCAGTGGGAAACCATGAAATATCCACTGCAAAAACACATTTTCTGGGTTGTAGGTCAGCTTAACTTATAGTACCCCACAGCTCAGGCCAATATTTTGTGCGTGGAAGTGATGAACTGTGAAAAGTGGAACCGCATAGGGGCATCAGCAGAGGGAGTCCAGGACAGAGTAGTTCAGAAACAAAACAAGAAGAACGTGCCTAAAATAAGAAGAAAACTCAGCTTATTTTGCTATTGAAACATATTTGTGCACCAGCATTTATTGATGACATTGCAAATATCCCCCTCTGACTACCAAATGGTTCGACACACCAGGTTGCTTATGTGGAATTCAACTGTGTCTACAGCCCTGCAACAAAACAAGCAAAGCAAAATGAACACCTGAAATAAAACCTCTTGTATAGCACAGACTCTCAGGAGATCAGGAGGAACGCTGCTGACCTTGGCTACCCCTGAGATTTGCCACGTGAGCAGAGCAAATCAGTTCTCACAGCAATTTGCAAGCTTTGGAATAAGCAAGTCCTGACCCTGCTTTTAGCACAGGGGGATGGAGTAGGTGATTTTCTAGGTTCCCTTCCAGACAGAAATCTCTGTGATATTGAGGCCCACTCCCAAAGCCTATAAACCAGCTTCCAAAAGATAATGGTAAAATAATAAAGCATCTACTACTGCAGGTTGTTAGGTGCTGCAGGAAGCCAGTGCTACCCTGCAGAAGGGTGCCCCAGAATAGTTTACAGAGGAGTGGCTTTAAGTAGAAGAAGCTGTACTTGCATCACCCTGAAGTAACTAAAAGCACATGGAGAATTTATTTTCCCGGCTTTTTCACCCAAGTGAAACAACCTTCTCCGGTTGCTGCTGAAAGGAATTTAATGAAACAATCTACACGTGAGATTATTTTCATGTTTGCACAAAACACAAAACAAGTGCTTGGGGCTCGTTCAGTCCCATTTTCAGGCCCTGGTTGTGTTGCACATGGGACACATTTATCTCAGATGGAAAAAAATCTGCAGCACTGATTTCCCTGGTGTGTGTGCTGGTCACACCAGGGTGTTGGGTGCCAGTGTAAGAGCAGAGCTTGGGTTGTGGCTGTGAGCACATGGCCCTGAGTCACACACGAGCTTCCATTCCCGAAAGGGAGGAGGAGGAGGGCTCAGGCAGGTGCAGCTGTACCTGTGTGCCAGCATGAGGATGCTGCCTGCTGTGAGCTCCACTCGCAGCCTCCTGCTGTGAAATCCTCACACCAGACCTCACACCAGCCCCACCACCCTGTCCTGAACACATCCAGCATGAGAAAGTGCCACTTTGGGGTTTGAGGGGTGGCCACAAAGCCCTGCAGCCAGCCAAAGCCAGGGGCCAGCCCTCAGCAGCTTTGTTGTGAGGTTGGGCTTGGCATGTCCCAATGCCCGGGGAATGCAGCAAACCCAAGCTTTGGTGTGTTGCATTTTTAATCAGCTCTGCTGCCTCATTTCTGGAATGGGAGTGTTTACACTCACTATCAAAAAAAGCATTATTATTATTATTTTAGCTTTGCTGCATACTGGCATTATCCCAGGTGCACAACAAGAAAGTGCAATTCACAAGTTGAACAAAATAGCAAAATGTTCCATGTTTCACATTTCGCTGGCAGCCTGGGAACAAAACACAGATACACTTTATCCACCCTGCTGGTGATGAAGCTCAGACACTCGTCAGAGATTTGTTGTTATTTTTAGCTGTGACACAGAGAAAACTACAGCAGAAATCATTTTTCTTTCCCTTTCAAAACCCCTGTATGTAGAAAGGAGGCAATGACTTTGCACAGCTATTTGTCCATTACACAGCTGCTTATCCATTTTTTTTTCTGAGCAGAGCAATGAAAAGGACCAGAGCAAAACTTCAGCTTCAGTTTTCCTCTGGTGCAAATCAAGAGAGTTTCTGCACAGAGCAGTGGAGCTGTCAGTGCACACCAGGGTGGGGTTAGGCTCTCTGATACAAATGTAAGAGACTAATTGCAAACATTGGGATGAAAACAGCGTTTCCCTCTTCTTTGGTGTTACCCTATATCCTCACCTCCAATATTCTGCCTTTTCTGGAACTATTAATGAATTGGGTTTTTTTTTAATTGCAAAAATTACTTTAATGAATTGGCAAGCTGAAAGACATCACCTTCTCTAAGCAGCAGGAAAAAACCCTTTTCTACCCTAGCCCTGAGCTCTCAGTCACCACCCCAGCTGAGGTTGTCCAGAAACAGGGACAGGCCCAGTGTCAGGCCCCTTTTCAGTCTCAGGACACTGAAATTCCACTCTAAGTCCATTACCTGCACTGGTAAACACCTCTGTTATTGATAACTTAAACAATTGCTTTACTAATTCCTATGACACTTCAGTGTCCCAATCTCAAAACATTTCAGGAGATAATTCCTTTTAAATATAGGCTTAAGCACTGAGGTGTTTTTGGAATTAATATGAAAAACAAAGATACCTTTCTTGGTTTTTTTGGGACAGTAGTGTTTTGAGTCATTATTTCTCCTAATTAAGAGGAGCATTCCTTTTTCACTTAAAGACTTCACGATAACCTTGTGCCTGGCTGACTTTAGGGCTTTTATGCCCAGCTCATGTCACCCCAGTCAGAAAGTAATTCTGCAATTAACCCTGCTACAACCCCAAAAGGTGCACAGTGTCATTGGTCTGCTTTAAAATTGCAAACACATGGAGAAACAGTGGTGCAATTTTTCTTAATTAGAGAAAATGACCATACTTAAAAAAAAAAAAAAAAAAAAAGGAAAGAAAAATTGATTAGACTGTTCTAATCACAAGCAATATTTAAAAATTAACCCAAATATACAAAAATCCCAGCCCCACACCTTCATGCTACATCCCAATAGTCTGAAAAGCTTGTAACAGACTGGCCTAGACCACAAAGTTTGTTTAGAAACAGACCGAAATCACTGATTCTGTGCCATTTGGGGGGAACCCAACTAACTCCTTTATTTATGTCCAAACACTCATAGCTTTTAATGGGAAAAAAAGAAACACAGTACACCCTCATGATGTTGCCCATAATGTGTTGCTTCCACCACTTCTCATGCACACACCTGACACACACACACAAGCATGTTAATTTTTACTGCTCAAGAGAAGCCTGAGTTTGTTTAGATTTGAGACAAAAAAGCAGCAGTTCATCACCTCGTGTCGTTCTAAAACCCTGACATTTACAGAGCTCTTTCCAAACCAGTTCATTAAACACTGCATGCATCTTAAGGCCATATGCAGCAGTATAATTTAGAGTGTATATTTTATAGGTTTCTTTTTCTGGTTTACCCGCTGATTATTATGTGCTGTAAAATTTCAATTATCCCAACCAGTCAGGGGAATAAAAAAGGGAAATAAAAAGTAGGGGATGGAAAAGTGTGTGTTAGCAAATGCCGTAGAGAAGAAGCCAATGCAACGCTCAGATTTCAGTGTTATTAATGCCCTTTTCCCTTCTCACAGACAGATTAGCAGTATGAAT
Source organism: Oxylabes madagascariensis (assembly GCA_013400675.1). Lineage (NCBI taxonomy): Eukaryota > Metazoa > Chordata > Aves > Passeriformes > Timaliidae > Oxylabes > Oxylabes madagascariensis. The sequence goes on from VYZR01105284.1 coordinate 7,524, forward strand.
AAAAAGCACAGAATGACAACTAAATCATCTCCCTCATTCTTACATGCAGCAGATATTTCAAACCACTGTGGACAAATCCATGGGTGAAATTTACATTGGCTTTCCCTGTGAAATTCATAGACCTGGGAGGAACAGCACAGCCCAAATTAAGGGCTGAATTTGGCCCAGCTAGAAAAAGGAAAGACTTGAAGGCGACATGAATATGCCTGCAAATTTCCCATATAACATGTAAGTTAAACAACCCAATTCTTGAGTGTGGGGCAGATGTACAGGGCTAAAATGGCTGCTGATATAAAGGGAAATGTTCCCAAATAATTTCACCTTTGTCCATTTATATCATTTACATTGACATCCAACGCCCTTAAGAGCCACAAACACAAAATGCTGTACCTGAAAAGATATCACAGAAAGGGATTATTTTTTTTTTCAGTGTGCCAAACCTGTAAAGTCGGGATGGTGAAACTTAGCAAGTTGTCCCTGCTAAATCCAAAAATGAGGGTATGTAAATATGTGACAATATGAAAGGCCCCAGCTGTATAGTGACTTGTCCAAGCACATTATTACACATTATATTTTGTTTTAACTGTGTACCACTTTCTCATGAACAGTGATTTTTGATGCACGTTCACCTGGTAGTCTTAGCCAATTTCTGTAGTGTCCACACTTGTTAAGGCAAACAGTTTCTCACCAAAGAGATTCCAGCTGATTCGGCCTGACCCCACTCCAATGTGTGTGTTTTCTGTTGTCACTGCTGCTGTCAGGATCACACCTCTGGGGGATGCCCCTAAGTGCCCACAGCCTGCACACCAAATTTTTGAAGGCTGGGGAAGCTTGGCAGATGTTTCCAATCTCTTCCTGCTTTCCAGAAGTTGACTTCTTTGCAGCAGCTTGCATATTCATTCTGACTTGCTTCTTTGCTGAGTAGTAACCCGGAAAATGCACAAACAGCATTAGGGTACGACACTGAAAACAGCTGCTTTTCAAGAAATCTCTCAAATCTTGTTTTCGTATCAAATGAAGAAATCATTTCAACTTCTCTGCAGCTTCTGAATGAACAAAATGAATACCTTGAGCATGTCCCACATAAAGTTATGTAATACCAAGCAAAACAAAGGAAATGTACTGGCCTTTATCCAGTTGAGATCAAAAGCCTTTGGACACTCTTATGCAAGACGAGCAATGCAACATTTCACTCCATGTTGAGATCCATTGCTGCAGTGCTTTCCTGGCAGAAATGGGGCTGGGGTTTTTTTCCTCCATAAAAGTAACAAAAAATGAGCTGTAAAACAACATCAGAAGAACTATGTGTATGTGGCACTTTACTTCTGCTTATTAGGTCAAACTGCAAATTCAAGGGCTGCACAGAAGCTTGCACTATCACTGAGTTATAACTAATTCCTTGCTCACAGACTATGAAATGTGGCTCATGAGGAGAACATCCTTTGCATTTTCATCCCTATGTGCAGCTGAATCTTTGTTTCAGGAGCAAATTTATGTCATCCTTAACTACAGAATTGTGATTATAACCCAGGAGCTCCCCTGTGAGTTCCTCCTCTGCTTCCCAGTCTTGCACAAAAAAACCCCCCAACATAATTTTTTCAGGTCATAGGGCAGGACTAGCTGAAATGGAAGCTAGGTGAGTATTTATCTTTAGAGTTCATGGGGTTTACCTGGTGTAAATTGTTTATATCATGGCAGTGGATTTGTTCCAATTTCGATTCAGGATTAAATTTAAACCTGAGCTTTCTACACAGTCAAATTGGCAACAGCTATCAGGTCCTCTCAGCATGAAGTCTTGCATTAATTTCAAAGCAGAACATTACTGGCAGCGCAACTGGAATTCTGTAGGCTTTAATTGCCAAGTTTGTGCAGAGAGATTCCTGCAGCCAACTTCCTTAAGGATGTGTCTGCATGGCACAGTGTTACCTGAGCTAGCAGTAAGTCAAATTTCTGCAGCAGGATGTGATCCCAAGGACAATGTACTGTTAACTTGGTAGAAAAGCTAATCCTGCTATTACCATAACCCTCTGTAGTCTCTTGGTAGAGCAGTAAGGAAAAGAAAAATCTAAATTACCAAAAGTGATCCTTATTATTTATTTCTTCCATTTAAAAGGTTTCTCTATAGCTAACCTTAATTTTGCTGAAGGGGAAGGAAATGCACTAGGAATTCTGCTTAGCAGATGAAATCCAGAAAAGACTGAAAGAGCTGGTATTCCCATTTCTGCCTGTGAAGAATTTTAGCAAGAGCCCAACTGCTCAGGTGCCCACAGGATGAAGCCTGATTCCAAAACTGAGCAGCCAGGAGGATGCAGGTTCCCCAGAACCACGTTTAGATGGTGTAGCCTCCATCTAAGATGCCACACAGAGTCCATGGGAATTGGCTGGTTTGCCTAAGGAACCCCAAAGAATACTTGGCACAAATAAGTGAGGGTGCTGGAGCCTGCCAGAAGGAAAGCCTGGCTAGAGAGACCTGGGAGGGAAAGCTTTCTGTTGTTCAAATAAACCTGCCCAAATAGCTGCTTCCCTTTCCTCCCCACTTTCTCCCAGCCATCTTGCACGGACTCTCTGCTTCACAAGTAAGACAGCATAACGAAAACACAGGATTTTTACTGATTTTCTCTTTGACTCTTAGCAGAGGAGACAAGGATTTATGAATGTCTCCCAGGAGAGCCAAGGTCTAAATGTAACAGCCAGAGGCAAGCCACAAATGTTGGAAGAGAAGAGCTGGCACAGAGCACCAACCTTGCCAGTGGCAGGGGAAAAAAAAGGAAAAAAGGCAAAAAGCCTGCATTGGACCTGCTTTTTGAATTTGAGACTCTCCCAGAAAACAGAGCAGAACCATTCCAGGTCCACATCAAAAAGGAGTGAATGGAGATGGAATATGTCTATATAAGAGGGTTGGGGAGTAGAAGGAAAAGCCTACTTTTGTACTGGTTGTCTCTCTGCATGACTGAGGAGTCAAAACCAGCAGTAAAAATTCTGCTTCTTCCATTCTGGAGGCTCCAATGTCCACAAAACCCCATGGCTGGGTTCTAATATATAGATATTTATTTATTGCTGCCTTTGGAAGCCCAAATTAAAAGCACATTGTTGGATCTCAGTGGAATGCATTACAGTGCTCTTGTTTACCAGAGCAGAACACAGATAACCAGAATCAAATCCAGCCTCGGATCCTAACCCCAAAGTAACCTTCCCTTACGGGATGGCAGAAGGTGAGCAAAGGGGTGGAAGCCTGGGGTCAGACCCTGTCTGTAGGTGTGACTTTCCCTGGCTCAGTTTTGCTTGGATCACTTCAGCCGTGCCCAGAGGGACACGGTGACACCAGGAGGAAACATCTAATGCCCCCTTCAGCTGGCAGTGAGAAGGATCTGTGCATGTGAGAGAAGAATTAAGAGGCCTCATCTCCAGGCCTCACCAAAAGAGAAGGCTGCAAATGATTTTCCTGGCCCTTCTTGCACACCTACAGTCCTTGGGGACAAGGTTGCTAGACCCAAGTGCTTTCCCCTATGAAAACACATGTGTGAAAGTGTTAAACTGTGCAGTGTGGTATTTTGGTTTCTACATCCCCTGATGAAATGTTTCTTGCCTGGGGAAAACAAAACGGAAGAAAAATATCCCCTGGAAATATCTGCATAATTTACTCCCACACACCTAGTGAGAGATTTACAATTGAACAGCAGTTCCCCTGAAACCATCACCACATTGTGCTCTGAATTACACTTTTGTACTCCTACCTGCAAATTATACTGTTAATTAGTTAATGGCTGTAAAGTGCTTTGGAGAAGAAAAGAGCACTCATTAAATACCATTGTTCTGCTCTCCAGTGTGCAATGTTCCACTCTTCATTAATCTCCAACCTCTTCCCCAACCTCTCGCTGGCAATTAAGTTTCATGTTCTCAAGTAGCAAATTAGTCTGAGATCAACATCACTGCTCAGAATGTGTTTCCTGAAACTTTAGCTTCAATTATATTCTAGAAAATTTCAGGCTGGTGTCTTACATGAAATTCCCAAATGGAAATCCTTGATCTATGTCTTGAAAACCTCCCTTTGGAAAAACCAAAACCTGCTTTCCTTTTCTTGTCCTTTCCTATAGACAAGGGAAATCTAATATATGGGATGAGATTTTCCAAAAAAGCTCAAACCCCACTGAGAAGAGCAAACAAGGGGCCAGATGCTCAGAAGAGCTCAGCGTGCAGAATACTGGGAACTGAAGCTTTTTTCTGCGTGCTGAAACCCGCTCCTGGCAGCACACTCTGGTGAGAGGCATTTGAAAACTTAGCCCCTTCTGCCACCCAGCCAAATTTAAGATCGATTTGCCCTTAAAATTCCTGGATGCCTTCACTGAGTGTAATATCCAAGCTGAAGTTAGCAGGAGACCTGGCTGCTTTCTCTGGTTTCTGCTTTAGATGGCTGAACTGTGCTCCTTGCTGTACTTGGGAAAAGATGCCCACAGCCAAACCTACAGGCAAGCAAAAAGCCAAAAAGGAAGTGAAAAATGTCCTTTGAGGTAGAGCAGCAAAAGACAGACAGCACAGAAGTCATACCTGGAGAAAACAACCATGACTATCTCCTTAAACAAGGGAAAGGGCCTGAAATAAAGACTTCCATGACAACAAAGTCTGGTGGCCATCAGTAAAGTACAGAAAACAGGTTTAATTTACAGTTGAGGTGGTATCTCTGTCCTGACTGCTTTTACCACAATTTATTTTGCAGTGCCAGCCAAGTTGGAAGTTGAAGATGATCTGGACATTCACCTGATTCTTACCTAATATTTTCATTCCCTTTTCTTTGAGCTATTCTTGCCTGAGAAATGGTCGCAGTTAACAAAAACACTGCCTTTCCTGCAATGGCAAATCCCATGCAAACAACCAGTAGGTGGATTTCCTGTTTCCCAGAGCCTGCCATGGGGACAGAAGAGATGAGGGTTTTACCTCTTCCTCTGGCAGGTAGGGTGGGGACATGGCAAGACAGAGAAAATCCAGGCATTTTGCAGGTTTCATTGATCACAAAGGCATAAATATACCAAATACACTCACATACTAATTCCTACACCAGGCCTTCAATTTCTGGAAGAGCTTAAAAATATATCTTAAAGGTCATTCAATACTTTCTCTCTCTGGATGCACAAAATTCAGGCCCCTGCTCACAAACAGTGGATAGTCTAAAAAAAAATCTCAGAGAAATATTAGCAAACAGCCAAATTCTGGATTTGATGTGCTACTGAATTCTAAAGGACATAAAGAGTCTGGGAACAGAGCTGAGAGGTATGAGCTGGTGATTTGTCTCCAGACCATGCAGTCAGGCAGAGTTCCTGCAGAACCTGAAGCTTCAGCTTTGGTCTTCAAGACCTCAAAGGGCGCTCCAGCCACAGCAAGCACAAATCCAGGTGTGACTGGAATAATCACCACCCAGTGTTATCTTTGCAGGGTTGTGTCTGGTCCATCTGAGCTCTGGGCATCCCCTCACAATCACACACCAAGTGCCTACTCTGAGAATGTCCCTTGGTGGTTTTGGTATCAAGAGCTTGTCAGGCACAGGGCAGTGTTGGCACTTGGGTGGCTCTGCACAGAAAACTGCCACAGAAAACACAGATACTGAGGGATGGGGCTCCCAGCTCCTAGGTGGAAGCCAAGCGTCAGTTCTGCAGCAGATGACATTGGTTACACACCTAAGCAGGAGGTCCAAAGAGGTGGACTGGCTCCTGCATCATTTATAAATCGTATTCCCTGCCCTCAGTGGCTCTGAACCAGCATCCACAGGAAATTCAACAAGAGAGGGCCAAGTCTGGGTCACCCTTCTGGTACATGGGTTGATTTCCAAATACTACTTGTGGTTCTCTGGAGCCGGGTGGAGCTCCAGGATGGAAAAGAGAGTGTGAGACACCATCTGAGGCTGACCTTGAGGGTGTGATGGGACTGCAGTGGCTCCTGGGCCCCAGCCAGGTCCCACTGGTGGCTGTTCATCCTTCTGCGTGGTTCCACCTGCCCAGCCAGGTCCCACTGGAGGTTCTGCATCCTTCTGCGTGGTTCCACCTGCCCAGCCAGGTCCNCAGAAAAGTCCCTGTGTTGCTCTGTTAATGATTATGTCTATTCCAGCACAGCTTGTGAATCCAGTGCCTTGTCTTTAAGACTGTTTAATTCCAGGTGCTTCAAAGGAACATAACATGCCTGCAGAGAGGATAATCACAGAATAACATTTCCCTATGGAAAGTTTCCTCCCAATGTGCTTAGTTATGTCATCAATCACAAAGGTTCTAACTCCTCTGAGCTTACATCATGTGTATGTAATGCCTGTTGTCATTGCCATTATTTACGGTCACATCCAGGGTGAAACCGTGGCCCTACAGAGTCAGTGCAAGTTCGCTGCAGCACAACCAGGATGTGGCTCCTCACTTTTTTCAGGACTCTTTCCAGGTCTGGGCTCCAAAGCTGCACCATCACTATTCCCACAGCTTCATCCGGGTTGTGTGGGTGTATTAAAACATCTGTAGAACAAGACCAAAATATTTCTGAAATGCAAAGGCTTTACTGGTGGGGTCCTTTCTTTCTCAGCCCATGATTTCTGTGCCACCTAAGAGCATGCTGTCAGGTGGACTTTGTTGGTTGAGATATGAACAGGTTAATAATGAAAACATGATAAAATCTACCACTATTACTAATTGCAATGAAAAAGCAAGTGAGAGATAAATAAAACCCAGGGGAAACAAGTAATCCCCAGTAGAGCTGCTCCCCACCCGCTGATTGATGCCCAGCCCGTCCCTGAGCAGGGCTGGCTCCTGGCTGACTCTGACCAGTTTCTACACTGACCATGAGGTTCTGTGGTGTGGAATACCCCTTTGGACAGTTCAGGTCACTGTCCTGGCCATGCTCCATCCCAGCTCCCTGTGTCCTGCTCACCGGCAGAGCATGAAACACTGAGAGGTCCTTGATTGCAGTGAGCACTGCTCAGCACCAGCTAAAACATCCTTGTGTTGTCAACATTCTTCTCACCCTGAATCCAAACCACATCAGTGTACCAGCTACTCTGGAGAAAATTAACCCTATCCCAGCCAAAACCAGGTCAATATTTATCCCTTATTCCATGGCATTTCAGTCATGCCAGCTCCCACTGGAGCCAATACTGATCTTCTTTCCCAATACCTGATCATCTTTCCTGTCTTTTGCTATATATGTATGTAAACCCACACAAGTGACATTCCCACATTCCCTCAGTCATGGACCTTACCCATAACAGTCCATTAAGTTCATTTAATCCTTAGTTCATAACTTGGGGTTCCAGCTGTTGTAGCAGTCTTTCAGGACAGGAAAGATGGTGCTAAGCAGCTTAACAGCATTCCCTTGGTTGCAGATGGAAAGAAAGGTGCTGAGAGTATTTTTGTGGATTTTAGTGGCACCTTGGCCGAGATTATGGAAGGCCTGGACAAGCTGAGGTGCTCCAGGGGCACCAGAGCCCCTCTGGATGTGGGTGTCTAAGCCAGGCTTGAATGCCTGGAGATGCTGGTGATGACCCCTGTGGTGTGTGCATGGGGTGAGTTCACATTCCACACCAGTGGAGAAATGAAGAAGGTACTGCAAGTGGTGGACTGATCATTGACAGTCATGGCCAGATTTGGTCACAAACAGAGCCCCAGGATGGGTCAGGTTGGAAGGGATCACAGTGGGTCACCCAGGCCAACCTCCCTGCTCCAGCAGGGTCATCCTGGAGCACACAGACATTTATATGTCATCGTAATCAACAATGTATTTCCCTGGGTTCTAGTGATCTAAAACATTTCTTCAGAAGTAAAGTGTTTTCATGTTTTCATTTCCATGTTGCTCTCAGCAGACTTGTGAGACAGGGTGAATAATGCCTTTGTGGGAAGGTAGGACTGTATTATTTACTCATTTTTCAGGTTATGATACACAGGCAGACTTGGGCTGGTTAGCACTGGGCGGGGGAGACCTCTGCCTTTGGAGTTTGCATTTGAATTTTAAGGGCTGCTTTTTTCTATTCTTCCCTGTTCCTGTACTATTCAAGTGCAGAAAGAGAGGGAAGAGCTAAGAGTGTTCCTTAGTTTACAAACCAGGAAGAAAACTATCATGAATGATCAGAAAGATGAAGACTTCAACTGAGAAAGGGATAAAAATATTAACTCTATGAGACATGACTGTTGTTAAATTCAGGCAACAGAGCTCTTTTCTCCATCTTCCTCCACCCACCCCCACTGATAAGACTTACACCATACTTTCATATTCCATCCTTTGGTATCACCCCTGCAAATGCAGAGGCCAAAACTTTGCTTTATATCTCCCCTTCCTAAACCATCTTTAAACTCTTGTGGGGAAAACTGGACATGGAACGGGGAGATCCTTTTTGCTCCATCTGTGCCACAGGTGCTCCTGTGCAAATCCAGCATTTCAATGTGGGGGCTTGCAGAAGGGGAGCTTTCTTTTTTAACACCGCATGGCAATTTTAGGTATTAAGAAAACCTGCCTCTATCATCATTGTTACATCTTGCAAAGTGTTTTGAGGTTGTTCCTTTGTCGAATCACAAACTATGAAACCATCTACTTTGCTGGCAACAGTTGTTTTTCTTGTAGCCAGAGTAATTTTCTATGGAAATAGCAACGTTAGGGCTCAATTTTGTTTCACAGAAAATTGAACTCTTTGGAAACAGAATTCTTTGTCTTCTTACTGATTTTTTTCCTTTTAGGAAGCTCAAATTAATAATACAGTTTCTGGCATAGCTGTGTGTAATCACGTGCCTTATCCTAGGCACGTGCAGGTATTTGTGCCAAACACTATGAATCATCTTCTTAGCCATTTTCAATCATGACCTGAGGTTTCACAAGATTTATAAAGGACAATTCATGTTTAGGCACCACCTCATCCTCAAGGTTCTGCTCTTGGTTTGCAAGAGTGCTTTTCACAGTGGATCACTCCCTGCAGGATTATTCCCTGAGCTAGGATTGCCATCCATTCTGAATTTCCACAATCGCTCATGCTTTGATATCTCTAGCTTTTGATTTGATGCACAGCCACTGCCTTATAATTCATGGCAGCAGGTGAGGACAAGGGGAGGACAAGAGGTTTGCAGCAGAAGGAAAGTTGTATGGATGTGTCTCTCTTCCAGTCATGTATGAGTTGCTTCCTTCATGCCCTTTGATCCACTGGGATTGTCACTTTGAGATGAAATGCTGCCTTTATAGTTCTAGATGGGAAAAGTAGACTAAGAAAAGCAGGGGCACCAACACAGTAGGTCTTTATAAACACCCTTTCCCCCGCCTCAGTTTTGTCTGTGTAGAGTTTCACAGCTTCCTATTTCTTACACCAATAAGATTGAAATGATATTTAAAAAGTACATTGTTTTTATTCCTGGACATTGTGTGACAACTCAGACCCAAAGAAAAAACGAAGGATGATGGCAGGTTTGGTGGGAAGGGATTGTTAACTTAAGGCAAGTGTGATAAATGTGAAGAGAGACAGCTATGTTATTCTATCAGTTCTGGTCTTTGTGCAAAGCTGAGGGCTTGCATATTCTGTAACTTGTAGCCTTTATGAAGTGCCAGTGAACCAAAAGACAAATTGCTGCATGACGCCAGTGCTTTCTAATAGTGTGTGCCTTGAAAAATGGTGCCGAGTTCCTATTTTCAATTAACTCTATAGGTGAAAAGACAAATGGAGACAGACGAATCACCACTCATTATCTATTCACCTGTTCACTGGTGATTAATTTTCAAATAGGCTTAAGAGTATTGACTATAACATAAAACCCAGATATAAACACAGGAAAAGTTAGGGGCTAGACAATCTTTCACACTCCATTTATCCTCCTGCACTGCATTTAAAACTCAGTCACAGAAACTAGACCCTCTAAGATTTTGAGGAAATAGAACTTACTCCTGCCCCCATAACCCCAGAAACAGACTCACCATTAGTTTTGATATCTGCAATGTCCTTCACCTACTGAAACAAACCTACTTTTCCCTTCTGAAGAGTGTGTGATTTAGTTAGCATATGGAAAATATAGCTAAGTATATTTCTGCGAAAGTATACTCCATTTTGGGGATGGAGCAGTTACTTGGCCTTTTGCCTGTTGACATATCCCTGAACAAACACTGAAAAAGAAAGCATATGTATAAAACAAAGAAGAAGGCTGTAGCTAAAAATATCAAAAATACTTGTGTAGATGTAACATAGATGTTAGTGCAGGGAAAGCTGACACTGTATGGACAAGAGGAAAAACACATGGTCATGTGGAGAGGTGGTAAATGTAAAAGCACAGCCAGGAGCCTCTGTTTTGGGAGGGAGGTGGGAAAACCTGCACACCCTGGCAGGACAGCTGAGATCCAGCAAAACAAAGGCAAAGTTCTTTTCTGGCCATGGGCACAGTCCTTCCCTGGGACTGTGAATGTTTGAAGGGGATGCTTGGAGCTGCTCAGTGCCACCTTTGAAACAAACTTTGGCCCTCAGTCCTTGAGCAGCAAAATTCAGTCACTCCTGCCTTTTGGTCAGCTTTTCCTCAGGTGACAATCAGCAAGGCTACACAACAAAACTGTGTGAACTGATAGTGTGCTTCTGGAGAGGAGTTCTTGAGCTGCATATTGTAATTCCATCTGTTTTCATTCACTCCTGTGCAGAGATGTCAAAGGTGTGGACAGGAGAATGGAAGCACAGTGCTCCTGAGGTTTTGCTTTTTTCTTCCCCTTTTTGGACCGCAGGGACTCTAGCAGCTCTATAGTCCAGGCATTTTCTGCTGGGAACACCATGGAAAGGGGTGTGCAACCTCCCAGTCACTGCCAGATGACAAAGCATGTGCATCAGGAGTAGATACAATACCCAAGGAGGCCTGGGCACTGGCATGACCCATTGCTCCTCAAAGCTGGTGGATTCTGAGCCATGAGCTTAAAAGTGATTAGGGAACAACTGCCAGACCTCTTAGGCCTTGTCTCCTCAGGAGACCAGGATAAAATGGCAGCAGGGGAATGACATCGGCTATAGTTTGCATTTTTGTTTCTTTATTAAAAATATTCTCACTTTTACCTTCACTTTTAATATTGTAACCTAAAATTTAACTCATTCTAATACGGTGGAAACTACTGTGTGAGGTTCACAGTGAGTTCTGCAGATACAGCAATACTGAATTTATATAAATTGGTAATTTAAAGAAAGCTTTCGGGGTATCTGCAAGTCTAAACATTATGGAGATCCAAAGAGTCTCACTAAAGCTGCACAGCTGGCAAGGAGCATCAAGTGGTAGGAGGGAAATTTTTCCAGGCAGGGTTTGTCCCATACTTGTCCTGCAGTGGGAGGAAGTCCACAGCTTCTGTTTTTTTCCCATACAACATTCATATTTTCCCAGAGAGGCTGGGGATGCCCCATTCTTGGAAGTGTTCAAGGCCAGGCTGGACAGGGCTCAGATCAGCCTGGTTTAATGGAAGATGTCTCTGACTGAAGCAGGCAGGGTTGGACTAGATGATCATCAAAGGTTCAATCTGACTCCAGCCATTCTTTTCTCCTAATCTGACAGTATTTTTGGCTCTTTTTTACCCATTCTCCCAAAGCTGGTAGGAACCTTAAGAATGTGGAAAGCCAGAGGGTTGCAGTCATTTTCTCTCAGGTGGACACCAGTGCCACCAGTGTTCCATAAGTGTCAGAAGTGAGGAGCCTGCTTCTTAAGGATTTGAGCCCTTTGCTGTGACACACACGATCAAGGCTAAAACTCTGCATGCCTTGCCTGACCAGCTGGATGCCACTAGATTAGAGTACATGACTGAGCTCTGTTTGCCTTCTGCACTGGCACTTTAATTTGGGGGCATTTCCTTTATTCAGCTGCCAGGTTTCACAAAACTTGTGAAAACAGAAACATTTTTTGATGTTTTTTTCCTTACACCAAATGCGCCAAAGCTGTGAGGGGATGTTCGGGGTCAGTGAGGATAAATTTCACTGGCTGCTCAGCTGTGATCCTGGGCTTGTAAGACCAAACTGTGCTTGGCCAAAGTTACCTGTAATCACACAAATGAGCCTATCGAAACCTTATTAAATATATTTTCTTCAGCCTCAAGAACTAAATACCTTTCTAGTTAAATAATAATTAAGATGTTGCACAGGGCAACTTGGGCCAGCACTAATGCTCTGAATGAGGTTTTAAGTGATTAGGGGATAGGGATACCTGGTGTGCACACAGCCAATGCCCTATAGCAACTTCTCCTCTGATCTAAAGCTCTGAGAAATGTTCTTATTGTAGATGTTGTCCTGGAATTACATGTTTTTCTACTTGCTACACATAGTGCCCAAAGGGGAAGGGTTGGTATTTATTACACACATTAAAAACATGATTTCTTAGAACCCATGGGATCTGGGTTCAAAGCTTTTGGTCAGTGCTTGTAGCTCTGTTCACACCTCTGTTTGTCTTTATGCCTGCACTTCAGAGGCGGTCATATTTTAGCAGAGTGGATGTGGTATTTCTCACATATTGAGTTTCTGCTAAAAGGGCTGTTTTCTGTGTGAGATGGAGTGAAATGTGCCACCTAAACATAGGAGACAGCCTTAACCCAAGAGACAGTGTAGTTTGGAGCCTGTACTGCACTCCATGTTCAGGCCTTTGAGGGACTTGGGAATGAAACTGAATTCCTCAAAGCCGGTGTGGATGGGATGGGCAGAAAAGGGCATAAAGGGAGAGAAGCACACGGTGAAGGGTGACCTCTTGACTTGTACAAGCTACAAACTCTGAGAGACAGAAGAGATCTTGCATGGTCATCTGAGGCCGATAGCGAGGCAGGGAGTTCACACTGCATTTTTGGCCAGCCAGAAGAATTACAGTTTCTGTAACATCCCCACCATGGAAACAGCCCCAGGTCTGGCAAGTTATTGGAGAAGGACCTGGTCCTCAGAGATCTCATAGATAATGAGATAGACTCATAGAATCAGAATGTTAAGGGATGGGGGGGACCTTAAAGACCATCTAGTCACAACCCCCCTGCAATGTGCAGGGACACCTCCCACTATCCCAGGCTGCTCAAGGCCTTATCCAACCTGGCCTTGGACATTTCCAGGGTTGGAGCAGCCACAGCTTCACTGGGCAACCTGTCCAGGTGCTCCAGAGCTCCCACTAGGAGCAGTACCGGTGTCACTGGAAGAGCCTTTGCTCAGTTTTGACCCTTTCTCAGCAATTTTGCTCACACCTGGGGCCAGGGTGTGTCTGCTTTTGGCCACCAAGCTGCACCCGTGGCTGTGCTGGCTCGAGTGGGGTCCCAAGGGCCTTCTATCTCCATGGCTCAGCACAGTGTCTGACAGGGCAGGGCTCCCCTCCTTGCATGATGCTGTGCAGATAGGGCTGTGGGGGTGTTTTCTCCCTTCCCCTGGAGCACCTGGCCCTGGTCACTGTCTGGGACAGGCTGCTGGGCGGGTCAGGCATCGCTCTGCTCCAGTGCTGCAATGCCGACGTCGCTGTCTCCCTGGTGGGCTGGAGTCCTGTGATATCTTTCCAGCTGGGAACATGCCCAGGACAGAGTTTTAGCACCATCCGCCACTTGAGCTGTTTGCAGCTTTGGTGTAACATTACCAAAAATAAGGCTGTTTGAATGAAACAAGTGTTGGGAAACAAGCTGTCTCTCTCCTGCTCTCTTTATCTCTCCCCGCCGAGGGTGGCCAAGTGTGCAAGAGCAGAGGGAGGAGAGGAGTCTGGTGAGGGCTGACCAGGCACGAGCTCTCCCTCTTTTCCCTCCTGCTCCTTCTCAGGGAAGCAAAAATCCTTACACCTCACAGAACATGCTCACTAAAACACCCGCCCTGATTTCCTCCGCCAAAAGGAGCTCTCAGGATCAGGTTCCCATCCCTTAACCCATCACCTGACACATTGAAAGAGAAGAAGGGAATCAGGAGCCAAACACAACATTAATCAGATTAGGACCTTTCTTGGGACACCTTTATTTTCACTTTGGTTTCCCCGTTTCAGTTACTTACCTCATCTCCCCTAAACACCAGGGGCGGTATCCCAGACAATGGCCTGTAACATCCTTCACGGCACAGATTTTCTAGTCACCAGCCCAAATGTTTACTCCTAGTTCTGGCTAGTCCCCAGCTGAAGCAGTTAGTCAGTTGGCTGGACATCTCTCTGCACAGTTTGTGCTTTCATCAGGGGCTGCAGCGAGCCTGCACCATCAAGGGAGACAGCAGGTTTTTTTTATCCTGTTTTCACATTATGAGCTCTGAAACAGCTCAGCTGGGACAAGTTAAGTCTTCGGGGCATGTGCATTGCTGCAGAAGTGTCAAGGAAGATTAAAAACAGACACAAAAGTACAACTGCTAGACTAACCCTCAGAAAATGCTAGAGGGGAGATTTTTGTCTCAGTGCAAGGTAGATGGAGGTTAGAAACTCTGAGCAAAAGACCACCTTCACCTGCTGCCTTTTCATTCCCACAGTATGTCTTTAGGTTATAGGCTGGGTATTCATGCTTGGTACTAAAAGACAGAAGCCATTCTTTGCCTGTAATAGGGAAGAAAGGAAGAGCATTCAGCCAACTGTTCAGATTAGAAAACACCATGGCGGAGGTGGTGACATCAGTTTATCAGCACAGGTATGTGATGGAAATACCACAGCCAGGCTTCTTGCACTGCTGTCCCCGGGCTCCCCGTCTGGCTGAGCAGAAGAGATGGATGAGAAGTGACATCAGCATCGTGTTCTTAGAAGAGGAGGGGCTGGAGAAGAGAGCACTGGGAGACTGGACCAGCCTGCTGGCATTTCAGTGTGTTAAGGCAGAGGCGAATGGGGGAGTGTTTCACATGGCACATCAACGAGGAGTCAAAGGCTGGGACAGAGGATACACAAAAGGAAAGTTTAGTCTCAGTCTCAGGAAAGATGTTCTGTCAGCTGCTGTATTGTTGACTGCTTTCCCAGGGGAAATCATGAGGACGGGATTTTTTAAAACCAAATGGGATAAAGAATGAGAAAATTCACAATCAAAACCAGTCCTAAACTGGCTCCCGCGTGAACAACCGAGGTTCCTTCCCTTCTTTCCTGACCTCTCTTTTTCTTGCTCCCCAGCTAATTCCTCCCTTTAACCCCTGTTTATAAGAACAGCCACAGTGTCTCAGATGCTTGTGGATGTGAAGTGTTGTCTCCTGCTTGTCCCACTCCCCCTCTGTTCTGTGCTCCCCATTCTCCTTCCTTCCTTCCTTCCTCCCTTCCTTCCGTCCTTCCTTCCTTCCTTCCTCCCTTCCTTCCGTCCTTCCTTCCTTCCTTCCTCCCTTCCTTCCGTCCTTCCTTCCTTCCTTCCTCCCTTCCTTCCGTCCTTCCTTCCTTCCTTCCTTCCTTCCTTCCCTCCTTCCCTCCTTCCTTCCCTTGCTCTCATCCTCTCCCACCCTGCTGCCTGCCACCAGGGTCCAAACTTCTGGGGACCTCCTGCTTCTGCTTTCATCTCTCCCCCAAATTTCCGTGAATTTCTTCGTGCGGAGGACTGCAGTGTTCCCAGTCACGGGTCACTGGCCAGGAGACAGTTTGCATCCCTCCAGCCCCATGCACCTGGCTAGGAGCAGAGAAGGCTGTGATCCATATTTTGCTTATATGAAGAAGCTGAGAGGCAGCCAAGAGAAGAGGTTTACTTGAAGTGGGACGCAGGAATGGGCTGACTCAGTTCTCTGGTATTCCATCCCAAATCTTTTCCACTGGCTCATGGTTCCCGCACTCCTGCCTGACCTATTCATCAGGAAAGCCTGTAATGTGAGAGCACTCCCAGCATGTTAGGCAGTACACAGGAAAAAAAACATGATAGAGAGAGAGATCAGGCTTAGGTGTGAGGCTGGAAACGTCCCACTTCCCTCTGGATCAAGCATTTAAACCATTGTTGCCATT
This sequence comes from Oxylabes madagascariensis, assembly GCA_013400675.1. Classification (NCBI taxonomy): domain Eukaryota; kingdom Metazoa; phylum Chordata; class Aves; order Passeriformes; family Timaliidae; genus Oxylabes; species Oxylabes madagascariensis. The sequence goes on from VYZR01105284.1 coordinate 23,357, forward strand.
TCTTGCAACGAAAGACACGGCACTAAACAATGAGCAATAAACAAGGCACATGTAGCGTTATTTACCAATTAAGGAAGTCGGAAGTCTCCATAAAACATTCCCTGGATTTGAAGTAATCATGTTTTTCAATGGAATATTAAAAAAAAAAACATAAAATTGGCACACAGCATCTTTCCTGAAGTCTAGGCAAGAGGCACATATTTATTTGCAGTAGCAGCACAGACCGTACTGACTGTAACTAGGTGAGAATGCTAAACAGACCCAGTTTCCTTGCTGGCCTCTGAAAACAGCGATAAATTCTTCTGCAGACAAAAGACAGATGGTGTGGGCATTGCTAAGATCCTGGCTTCCCGGAATCAGGAAGCTGGGCAAGTCCAGAGGTTCAGAGTGTGAAAGATGGTTAATTAATTATTATCTTTATTGGGATGTTGTCATGCTCTGCCAGCAGCGCTGAGGTCTGGCAGAAAGCTGAGCCCTAGGGCCAGGCAGGGTATTTCTGGGATGGTCCTAATTTATCCTCCCCGGATGACTCATGTGCTATTTCTTGTGCAGAGGAAGAGCAGTCAGGCTGTTGTTGTCACAGAGGCAGGGGATGCTAAAAACGACCAGAAAGCAGGACCTTTGACAGCTTTTGTCTTCTGGAGCATTTAACTGCCCTGTCAGAGCATGAATCAAGCAGCACGAAGGTGGTGAATAGGAGCAGGTGGTAAAACGTGAAGCTGAAGCAGTGGAAGGCTGACTGGTGGCCAGACTGGGGAAGAAGGCAAACTGAAGAAGGGCAGTGAGAGCTGAAGCATAGAGGGAGAGTGGGAATAGAGCTGGGAGGTCTGGTTGTCTTGCTGGGAAACAGAGATGAGCGATCTGCTTTAGCTAACTGGGAAAAAAAGGCCTGGGAACCAAAAAAAGAGAAGAGATAAAACAGGACAACACAGGGAGGAGCTTGTCTAATGGTTTGCAAGAAACACCTGTCCAAGGTAGTCCCCTCAAATCTAGAAGGGAACCAGAGTTTGCTGTTCTCCTCCAGCTGATAAATCTCAGTGAAACCCGGGGGCAGCATGTCCTATCTGTCTGTGGCACAGGGACAACTTTTTGACTCCCTGATGCTTAGTTCAGGTGACAGAAGTGTCCTGGGCATCGGGAAGCTGTTTCACTCTGAGGCTGACTGAGCACTGGCACAGGTGGCCAAGAGGGGTTGCAGAGCCTCCCTTCTTGGAAATATTCAAAAATCATCTGGACATGGTCCTGGGTGACTTGGCCCTAAGTGATTCTGCTTGAGCAAGGGGGGCTGGACTGGAAAACTCCAGAGGTGTCTTTCAGCCTCAAGGAGTCTGTGATTCTGTGGTTCCTGAGGCTCTCTCATCTGCACACCCTGCCCTCCTGCCTCTCTCTGCAGCATGGACTGCTACACCAGCTGATCTTTCCTCCCTCTTACAGCTGGACTTGCCAGGCTGAAGTACTTGAGAGGCCCTGAGTATTGAGGAAGACTCTAGAGAGGTCTGTAGTACAGACAGTTGAGCAAGTGCACGTGCATGGTTCTAGTTGTTTCTTTGTGTGGTTTCTTTGTGTTTCTGGAAAGGCCTGTTTTGCCTCAGTGCTCATAGATAAAACAGCATCCAATCCTGGTGAGGGGTATATCTGGAAAAACATTAATCATGGCAGCCAGATGGCCAATTGCAGTGACTCACAAGGGCTTCCCAAAAGGCTTCTTAGTGCACATCATAAGGGTGACATAAATATTCCTTTGATCCTCTCAGAAATTGTGCTGTGATTTCTCCCTTGTTTGATTTGAAGAGCCTTTGTTTCTCAAGTAGTTCAGGCTTTTGCTTCTTCTGATTTTACAGCATATTAAAATGCTGAAAATTTACACGTGGCTCCCAAAATTTGCACAGATTACAGGATGGGGAGGAGGTGGAAGAAGGAAATACATCCTTTCACCACTTCTCCTTCTAATGCTGGAGGCTTCTTTCCAGTTAAAACATGGCATTGTCAGGTTTACTTATCTCAGGGATCTTAAACGTGTTGTGTGTGCTTCAACAGCCTGCAGGCAAGAGACCTCACTCTCTCTGCTGTGCTGGAGGGAGGCTGCTGATATTCTTGGAGCTTGATGACTGTTGCTCCACTTGAGAGCTTTTACAGCACCAAAACATTGGCTCATTTGCCACCTGCTCCCTCCCAGCCTCCAAAGGAGGGTTGTGGGTTACTGCTGTGCATCAGTTGTGTGCAATGTGACTGCTGTGGCACATCACTGTTGTTTTTCTTAGTTCTTTCTGTCGGTGTCCTGAAAGCTTTTCATTAGTCATCTTGGAGGGGGGAGAAACCTCAACCCTCTCTCTTCACATTCTCATGGCGAATTTTCCAGCCTGAATTTTTTTTCAAGATGCAAGCTTTGGATCCACACATGAATTTTTTCACAGTTGTGAACAACCAGGTCAGGAAACCATGGTTTGTAAAAAAAATGGGTCATTTGGGCTTCCAGGTTTGTGGCTCACTTCATTTTGCTGCCAGACTGCATAGCAGTGTCTTGGCTCTGCCATGTGAGCCACGACTGCTCAGCACTTCTGCACACTTGGGCCATTTACTGGTAGGGGATTGAGAAACTGATTTAGATTCCTGATTTCCAGCTCTCTATCTTTAGAGAAGGTATCTTTGGTTTTTGTGTAGGGCACCTAAAACCGAATAGTCCCTGCTATTTTTAACACAATTATAACAATAGGGTAAAAACATGGAGGCCCCTTTGAGATTCTTTGGAAAATCCAGGATCTCCAAACTGAATTTTTATCTTTCTCAAAGGGATCCTTAGGTATTTTTTGCACTAAGCTGTGGAAGATGAATCTCCAAACTATTCTGGATATAATCCCCTAAGGCAGTCAGAGCTTGACAAGGCATTTTTAGCCAAAGAGCACCACTTTTCCTCCCAGACCATTTTGCTGGACAAATAGATGTGCAAAGGATAGAGACACCCAGCACTGGAGCAGGTCCTAAACTCTGCCCAGATCCTTGCTCATCTCCACAGTGGGCTGATTCCAGGCCTTTACAGGGGGCTGCTTATTAGAAATATTAAGTGTAGTGCATAAGGGGAGGTTGGGCTGGGCAAACCAGGCCTCTGAGGTGCTGAGGAATCAACACCACGGTTTGGGGCGGGCACAGGTCTGGGATCAAGTAAAGAAAGCAGAAGCACATCCTAAACTTGACTCTCATTTGGGCATTACAACGCAGAGGTTCGACTCTAGAGCCAGAACAAAGGGGGATTTTGTTCTTCTTGTTGCTATTGTGATCCTGTTTTTTGATTGAAGGAACTCTGTGCCTCTTTCCTATGTGTTAGTCTTCAGCCCCCCTGTCTGGGATGCCTCCTGGCTTGGTCTTTGCTTCACAAACATCATGTTCAAAAACACTGAGGTCTCAAAATAAACCACAAAAGAAGGGAGTTAATTTGTCATTGGGCTTTTGGTTATCCCAGAACAGACCAGCACTGCTGCTGGTTAGGACCACCACTCATTTCCAGGCTTCCCCCACATTGCCAGGTTTCTCTCTTCTCTGCATCCCCTCCTTAATTTCCTCATACTTTATGTCCTCCCTGGCCACCCTTCAGTCACCAAGTCCTGTGCAGGTGGTGTCACCCCATTCTGGCAGCAGGACAGAGGTAGGAGTGGATCAGGGGCCAGGAGGATGCTGAGACCTGGTGCTGCTTGTTCAGACAATCCAAGGGGCAGCAGTGGGTTAGGGGAGCTAAGCTCTGCCTGTTTTCATGCCTGTGTTGCCTCTGCACTAGCCTGTCTGTGTTTGGGGTGTGGAAGCCACTCAGGTGTGGTCACATTGTGCTCTTGGGACATCTTGCTTGGCCTGGTGTCAGCTCATGAAATCCTTGCAGACCACTTCTGGGGTGTCTGTGTCCTTTTGTTTTTTCCTTTCCTTCTCCCTGGATACTTGCAGATCACACAGGCGTAATTGTGACTTTCCTTGTTTCAGGTTTTTATTTAGGTGTGGAAATGAGATGGGAAAGGATTGCTCCCACTCGCTGAGTCGTGCTGGAAAAGAAGGGACTTTATTTACATCTTTGACATTTTATAGAATTCCAAAGGTGACAGCGGATTGGAGGGTGAACTTGCTACCCCTCCAACACACTGGTCAGACCAACAGTCCATCAACTCTCTCCTCCTCCATGAAAATATGAAAACAAACCATTTGTTGATACTTGAAGTGTGGGAAAAGTCCTGGTACATAAAGAAAACAATTTTTTTCAGAAGGCTGAACCGGGCAACATTTAGGGAAGGATTTCATAAAGTGGCCCAACCCATGCCTTTGTCCCCTCTTTGGGTGACATGTACTCCTTGTAATAGCAGGATGGTGGCCCCACCATGGAGATGTTCCCCTCCAGCACCACCATGGCCCCACATCAGCCCCACCATTCCCTCTCCTTTCCCATATGATTCAGTGGGGACTGGGAGGAAGGTGCTCATTGTCCCTGAAAATGGGGCATGTTGTAAGCAAAGAGAGGGAAAGAAAACCACCAGTACTGACCTCCTTACCCTCCTAAGCCACAGCACCAGCACATAATCAGCAGGGAAGTCCCCACCAAACACTTGGGATCATGCAGGGATTTGTGTAGTTGGTGCAGGAAGCAGAAGGTAGAAGAGCGTGTCTCTGCAGGAGACCTGGCTGGTGTGATGCGAGGACAGAACAAAAAGGAAACTCAACCCTCCCTGATTTTTCCTTAGAAATACACCCATGAGTGAAAGCCAGTCATCCCCAGGGCACAGCTTTGTGCTGAGGGTGAATTCCCTTATCCTCCTGCGAGGTGAGTGCTTTGCAGTCGCGGTGTGTCTGAGGACACTCAGTATTTCCAAACCAAGCCTCTCACGTGAGACTGAAATCCTTCACTGAACACACAGGAGAAAAGGATCCCCTTTAGTCTCACAGTCTAAGACTAGATAGGGCAGGGGAGAAGGAGAGGTAATTCAATACCCCAATTCAACAAGGGTTTGGTTTTTTTCAATTATAAGGTGTATAAAGGCTGTTTCTAAGATTTGTATTTCCACATCCCTGCAATGAGCCTTTGCCCAGTCCTGGCTCCTCTGTGACTGCTGGTGAGGTGTCCTGTGGTGCCTGGAGTCCCTCCCTGCGCCCTGCATGCACCGAGGGCCTCTCCCCAAATTCTGGGTCAGAGCCTTTTCCACTTGTGGGTACCTGCTCTAGGACAGGCGGGAGCCTCAGACGCTTTGGTGAAAGAAGGAAGATAGTTTCAAAGTCTGGAAAGAAAGCTAATTTTCCATTCAGAGCCATCTAGAACGGTATTTAGTGTCCTACTAAATAACACTACTGTGTACTATTCTAGCACAGAGCTGCCTAGAAATAGCTTCAAAGAAAAAAAAAAAAGGAGAATGAATTACAGAGCCCAAGGTACAGATGTTCAGCCGGCAGAAATCATCTTTCTGACATGGGAGCTCATTGAATTGAACACTTTTACAGCTGCTGATCTTCTGACCATCTAAATTGATTTGCACAGAATTAAATAATAACAATAAATTAGAATACCTCAGCAGATATTCAGTTATGCTTTAATTACTGTTAGAAATCTGTGATGAACTAGAATAAGACCCCACCACCTGAAATTGGTATCACAGCTGTGGCTGCCAGTGAGGAGCCCATGGAGGAAGCCACTGTGGACTATATTCCCTGAGTTTTAAAGAAAAGGGATCAGATTTGACAACTACAGTGCTGGAGGTGGTGATTTGTAGGTGCCAAATGAACACTCTCTTCATCCTGGCACAAAAAGCAAAGGCTTGGGCACGTCTGCTGCTGCAGCAGCAAGGACAAGGCTGGGTTTGGTATGTGTGATGGAAAAAGCTTTTGCCAAACACAGGGAAAGCAGGGAGAAGGAATCTGTTAGCTCCTGGAGGATGAGTTTGCACCACAGAGGTGGGATAAGGGTGGGCAGCCGCAACAGAGAGCAGAGGAAGAGGTGAGTAAAGAAAGAATGGGTTTGGAGGAAGGAAAATGCTTTTGGTCTTGGCTGTATTAATCCTGATTTGTCAAGAAGAAGCATATGAAGGGCAGCCAGAGACAGGGGGCTGGCACTAAGAGATGGAGATGGGATGGGGAGGCCTGTGCATCTGTGGCGCATCAGCTCCAGGGCTGCAGCTAAAGCTGGGAGAGGGTGATCCAAAAGGACAGTGATGCTCCAGGGCAAGGCCATGCTCCTCCAGCTCCCCTTCCTACCCTTGTGTCCATCTCCTCCAGCCCAGGGAATCACTCCTGGTGCCCCCTCAGCAGCATTTGGCTTGGTTTCCACCACCTCTGCTGCGGTCTATCCCACCATCTGGGATGGAGGTGTTTTTCCAGCAGGTTTGATGCTTTTCAGGGCACTGTGCTTCCACATGGGGGTTCAGATCCTGGAATTGTCTGATTACTGGGGAGTGTCAGGAGCACAGATCCCTTTGAGGGTGCTGGGTCTCCCCTTTTGGATGTGTTGTGGGTAAAGGGGAACAGTCTAGAGCAGCCTGACTTATTTGTTCAAAACCTCTCCCAGTCTGAAATTGAATTAGCAGGAGATCTGTGCTTTGTTTTGGTTCTTAAGTAGAAGCAGCTGGCTTGAACGGTTGGGGAGGGGGAATAAAAAGAAGCTATTAAATCAGCCTTACTTTTGGGCAACTGCTTGGAGATCTCCTCACAGGGCTGGGTCCCTGCTTCCCGTACTCATCTACTACCATGTCTTCCCAGGGCTTTTCTTTTCCAGTTTGAAAATGTGGGTCATCGATAGAGCAGAAGTTACAGCAAGCTGGAATATGTAGGTCAGGAAAACTGTACCAAGAAGAGAAGAAAAAAAAAAAATTTACAACTGCTTCCAGCAGGAAAAGGCCACACTGGGATTTGGGCTTTTGAATGGGATATCCTCTCCTGATCCAAGTGCCCTGGCTGAAATGCCCAGCAGTTTGTGGCCAAGAATAACAGGAAGATCAGAGAAGGGGGAGGGGGGAAAAGGGGAAGGCAGGGGGTCTGACCAGCTCATATGACCCTCCATTAGAGACTTATAAAAAGGGCTGGTACGAGCTCATTTTTCATGAGTTTTAATCCCTCCTGCTTATGATGCTGAGCCAAGGGTTTTTCTGGAGAATCTGAGTCACAAGGCTTGCAGCTGGAAAGAGAGGATTGATAGCAGTGGCTCAGCAGGCACAACCATGTCTGGAGAGCTGGGAGGGGAGCAGCAAAGCCACTGGTTTTCAACACCACCACAGATGTCTTTGAAGGAATGGGGCAAAAGCGGGAGGAACACACCAAAAATTTTAGGAAGAGGAAGACAGCAGTAGTCCTAATGTCACTGTTTCTGCTGCTCTCAGGAGCTCCTGGAGCAGAGGATTTTTACAAAGAGGGTTGTGCATGTCTGTGTGCATGCAGGGGAAGCTGGTGCTGTGATTTCACAGCAGGTTTAGCCAGAGTCATGTTTGGGAACAAGGAAATCTCTCATGAAGTTTGGTGTCCCAGCTTGTATTTGTCTGTCTTCGGTTTTATTTAGAAATTGATGTGAACGTTTTTGGGTTGTTGTTTGGGTTTTTTTTTTCGTAGAGGGAGGGTTTTTTGCTGGAGTTTGACTGACTGGAGTTCTGTCCCCTGTCCTGCCAAGTCTGATATCTGAGCAGGAGAAGGGAGGAGCAAGGAGAGATGCTTTTGTCCTGGCTCAGCTTCAGTGCATTCCCTCACGGTATGGGCTGAGCTTCCTTTAGGCAGGAGAGCATTAAAGCTGTTTAGAATAAAACATAAGGCTCTTTCCCAGTCCCAGTTGGGGTTTCATGTCTTTCAGTCAGTATTTCATTAGCATGTTGCATAGCAGATGCTGATGAGGGACACGAGGTGCCGTATGTCCTGTTCCATCTCTCTGCCTGCTCTTTCTGTCTGACAGTCCCAAGCCTTATTTTCTACTCTCCTTTTCCCAGGATCGGTGGCAAGCAAAGGCCATTGTCATAGCTCAGTCTTGTGAACTTGCCTGCATGAATGACTTTACTACGGGAGTGGGAAGAACATCCCCCTGGGTGTTAATCAGAACATGTCTCTGCTCAGTCCTCGCTGCAGACTGATGTGTGCAGCCGGTGCTTTTCTAATTAATTTTTAATTATGAAATCTGATGAGGGGTACATCACAGCATGCTGGCAAAGGGCGTTTACACACTGGCAGAGCCCTTTCCAGAGCCCTCTCTGTGGTGAGCATTGCTTCCAGTGGATGAGTCCCTGACAGGAGGGGCACATGGCTTCCCTGGCCATGGTGGCATTGCTGCCACCTGAGCAAAGGAATATACCCAGCCAAAAACACTGTCTGCAGCTCTCTGCAGACATTCTCTGGTTGAACCGCTCTTTTCTGCCCCTGAAAGGAATTTCAGTGCCTATGGAGGAAGAAATTTCCTTGTCTGTGCCATCAGAGCTGGTTAAACAAGGCAAACGCCAGGCTGCAGCCTGCCTTCATTTCAGTGCAGGACCTGGGAATGCCTGGGGGTGTTTCCTGCACCCTGCTATCCAGGCAAAGGATTCCTGGGCTGGGAGGGGGCTGTTGCCTCCTCTGGCAGCTCCAGGAGCTCCAGACCCCTGGAGAAGCAGGACTAGGACACATCCAGTGTCTGTGCTGCAGTGCAAGCACAGACGGACTGTGCACAGCAGTCTCTTGGCTCTTCCCATGAGCCGGGATCCTGCTCCTCAGCTCCCTCCCATGCCATGCTATCACAGCTGACCTCCCCCAAGCATCCCCAGGCCTACAATTCAGCTGTGGTGCTCTTCTCATCCCAGATCTTCCTCCCCATCCACACCGTACCATCACCTGAGCTTCCCTTGTGACACTCCCAGCTCTGCCCTGCAGCCCTTTCCCTCCCTTCCGTGGGCTGGCATGTTCTCTCTCCTTCCTACTCTATTTTGCCAGTCTTGGAGACTTTAAATGGCTCAGTTATATCCCACTGAGCATCCTGGACCAGCGGGCTGGCTCCTTTGCCCTTGGTTCAAAGGCAACTGTGGCTGTGGAGCTTATTGACAGCTGTTCTGAACTATCTGCCCAAAAAAAGCTCCAACAGGGCTTTTTCTCCTTGTTACATCCTTCCTTAAGAAAACCCTTCTGAAAGTAGCACATGGGCTCCTAAATCACTGAGAGATTGTTTGGAAATGTTAACTTGTGTTAGGAGTCATTGGCTAAATGAATCTGTCCTTAGATCCTTGAGAGGATTTACCTCTCAAATCTTTTGCAAGTCAAGGAGGAAAAGTGACCTGAAGGTAATAGACTGATAATGGTGTAAAGCTGAGGTAAAATGGCGTGAACATCCAAGCCTGAATCAATTTCCTTTGAGCACCTGGCTTTGCACTAAAAAGAATAACAAGCAGAAATAACACGAAAGGAAAAAAAACCAGATTCTTAAACTCTGAGAAAACTACAGGCAATATCAGGGTGGGAAAACCCCTTATGGTATTATCTTAATATTCTGAAAATGCATTAAAATTGAAGCCATGGTCACCAGGTGGTCTGGTGGTGTGCATTTATACATTCATCTGCAAATACCCATCTTCCATTGCTGAATGTGAGATAAAATCATAGAATGATGGTCTTTCATCTGGGCTGGACTGCCATGATACTCCAAGCATTTTACTGGCAGATCATCCTGAAAGGCCTGATTTTGAGCTCTCAGTTTTACCCCAGAGTCTTTTGTGAATTTCAGTGGAACCAATCGCGCGCTTGTAAATGAACCACAAATAGTCCAAGTGTTGGCAAGCTTGGAGCCGAATTGTTTCCCATAAGGAATGGAAGTGGTGCATGGAAAGGCATTCAAACCAGAGTTAATAACACGGAAAAGCTATTTTACATCTGCTTCATACAAAGGTGGAAGAGTCCTGCAATGCAAAGGTGTGGCGAATCAAGTTACTGGGCTTTCCTGTGTTTAATTAAATCAGTCTCCTCAGTTACCTTCAAGAACAGCCAGGACACACTGTAAGATCCCGTGGCAGAGGATGTCTGATGCCTCCAGCTGTGTGACACAAGCTGTGATGTGTCACTAGTGGGGAGCTGTGAGTTTTACCTCCTTGGATGAGTCTTCCCAGCATTATCTGGGAAGTGCCAGTGTCACCTGCAGTTCACACACGGTTTTACTGCCTGGAAATGAGACCCACATTGCACAGGTGGGAATCTGAGGGGACCTGTGGTCTCTGGGGGATCTGTGCCAACCTGTGAATGTCATGTCTGGGATCCTGTGTGCTGGACCCAACCTCATATCCTCCCAGTGTAGTAAATACTGATTTACACTGCTGCAAAAGTGGGAAGAGTCGGTTCACTCATCCATCTAAGGGTGAAAACTTTTAGGAAAACGTGGTAATTGCAGTCAGCCTGGAAACACCACGATACAAACATTCCTACAGCATTTATAAAGCAAGTTTCCAGTTTATCAGTGCAAATGGCTCAACCTCTCTGGGTTTCAAACCAGATTAACTTAGCAGACTTTAGCTCAGAGGTCTACTGTTTTACACCAAGTGCTGAGGTAAATGTGGTAGCTTATTTCCAAATTCAGGTTTGGGTAGAATTCTGAAGAAAGCTTTGAATTGTTTTGACACAGACCAGGTTAATGGAAATGGTCTAAGCAGCGAGGCCTTCCTGGTCCCTCTCCTTCAGGCTGGAAAGCATTTGGAGCTGTTCATGGATAGATAATCAGCCTCAACTTGGGGCTGGCAGCTTTGGCAGAGGACTGAAGAGCAGCTGGGACAGGCTGCTGTAATCTCTTAAACAAGCATGGCTGCAGCTGCAGGAGGCTGTGTGTACACAGCCTGAGGGCTGCACACAGCAAGTGTCCAGTTCTGTAGATGGTACCACTGCTCTCCACCTAGCTGGACTCTTCAGATGACTAAATAAAGTCAGAAAAAAGGTTTAAAGTTACTCCTGCCATCCACAGGTAAGGTGCAAGTCATATCTACTCCTTCAGACACCTTGGGAGGCTCCTTGGGAGGTGTTTGTTAGGGGGCAGAAGATGCCAAATGAGGAGAAACTTCCCTTGTGGTTTGTAACCATCACCAAGAGGTCAGGGGCAACCAAAACAACAGCCAGAGAGTGATGCTACAGCCATGAGCTGCTCTGGCCAGGCCATGGGAGAGTCAAGAGGGAGCCCACTTCTCTCTGGGTTTGTTTTTTTCTTTTTTTTTGTCTCTTACTACAGAGGAAAGCTCAAAATAATACTTCTTCCTCAAAGCAGCAGCCCACAGGTTCCTTTTCTGCCCAGCTGGGCATACCCTTCCTCTTAAAGCTCCTGCAAATGTCTGTCAAAGAGACCTGACGTCTCAACTCATTCGCAAGTGATTCACCCAGGAATTGTTCCATGGTATGAATATTCTGATATTTTGTTACAACTATTTTAACTGCCCGTGCCCTTCCCTTCCTGGCTTTCTCACCCCAGGTTGCCTCTGTCCTGCAAAAGTAAAAAATCACACCCTCATCAAGTGTAACAATGATGTAGGAAGAAGCACTAATTTTAGGCTTCTCATCCTGCAATGAGCTCAAGATTTACCCTGTAGAGTAAGTCTCCGCAAACACTCCTGGTTTTGACAACAGCAAGACAAAAGAATTCAAATTCCCTTGTCATCAGCTCTCAAACAAGGTATTTCTTCCTTTCCTTCCTTCTATTTTCCCAACTCTGAAAGGAGTGAACTTGCCAAGAAGATACAGACCCTGCTGCCTGCAGTGGAACAGGGCTACAAGTTAGGTGAGAATGGCCTGAAGCAATCTGCACAACTTCAGCTTGCATTTCTATCCAGGGAGGTGGGGTAAAGTCTCCTTTCGTGTGACTGTGATTAGAGGGATGTAAGGTGTTAATTAACAGCCACTTCAAACAATTTTGACGTTTTTACTTTACAAGGCAACGATATTGAAGCTCCTGGGTCCAATACTTCTCATTACTATGAAAATGAGGTCAAAATGGGCATCTATTTTTCCTCTGCTGGCAGATGGAGTAACAGGCTGGGAGTGTAGCTGACAGGATGATGCCTAAATGCCATACAAACCAAATTTTGCTTGGAAGTAAGTTCAGGCTGTTACAGGCATGAGATTTTTCAGAACTGTCCTGAAACATATTGACCCAGTTTCACGGAGAGTGGGATGGCAAAGCAGCTTGGAGGAAGGTCTGGTCCATCCATGTTAAGTGTAAATGCAGTAATTGGCAGCCTGTTTGGGAGTTGAAGGCAATTCTTGGTAGCCATGAAGGGAGTGGTTATGTAGTATTTCTTATTTTCAAAACAATTACTCATCCTCTCTGCACACACAATTTGTAATGTGTGTTGTATTGTTTACAACTCATCACTCAAAAGGGAGCAACTCCCTGAGGGATGGAAGCAGAGGGGGAAGGTAAGAGGAGAACACTGTAAATAACTGGGTATTTTCTCATTCCCAGTGGCTGGAAGGCTAATCCTGAGCTACTTGGGGTACTTGGGGCAGGGATCCCATGACGTAAGGGGGATTTTTGCTGCAGCACAGAAAACAACGTTCAGATCTTTCCTTTAAGTGTAAATATGTGGGGGAACTTCCAGAATCAGCAGAAGCAGCGGGCATTGTGGAGCTGAGCAATTTTGTCTGTTAGGAAGATAATATCTAAATGGTCTAATTATAGCTCCAGCTCAGCATACTCGGGGAATCCCCATCATTACTCTTTAGTAGCTGCTGCTGTGAAGTTTCAGGATCTGAGCCATGACCTGCTTGATAATTTATGTTTACTACAAGCCTGTCAAACTACAAATTTTTCTGTTGAAAAATCCTCCTTTGCTGACCCTTCTCTGTCCTGTATTGAGAACAGTCTGCATTAGGAGGTAACTGGAGCTCGGTTTCCATGAGCATACCTGTGGCCTCAGGAATCACGGAAGGATCACAGAAATACTGATGATGCTGTGCCTCCACCTGAGGTACAGAAAGCCTTGAGAGCTCTCCAGGGCACTCACACCTTTGGGCCATGTGTACAACAATCCATTCAATGCCTCCACTGAGCTTTTCTTGCCTTCCTTAACTCCTCTCCCGAGGGTGGATCACTTCAGTGGTGATGCCTGAGAGCTTCCAAAGTGGAGTGAGCCACCTTCAAATTATTGGACTCAGCTGATGGAGGACTCCCTGCCCTTAGTTCACTGCCAATATTCTTCTCTCCCTCCCTCCCCTGCAGTGAGGTGCCAAAGCATGGCAAGCCATGGGACCAAAGTGCTCAGGGCTGGCTTAGGGGGTGTTGTGGGGCTGCTGAGGCACCACTTTGTCCAAGAGGTGATTCCAGAGTCCTGCTTATGCACCAAGGTGCAGCCTCCACCACAAAAGGAAGTCTCCCATGGATAGATCCTGGCCTCATGGAGAGTAAGGGCTCAGCTGAGGGACTGACCACCCCTTTCTGAGCCCCCTCCTCGGCCCATTGATGTTTCCTCCAGAAATCCTTTGCACGGCACTTGCCTTATATCTCCTATTTCATGATCCTCTCAGGCCACTGTGGGCCCCATAGGAATAGCAATCCCAATAACATTAATAAATGCAAATCCCATAAGAACCTTTTGGCAAGGCACAGGTTCCCAGAGCAGTCATCTCTGTTCCGGCCTCACCCTGGTGAGTGCCTCCCTCACGCACAGCACTGTACTTTGCCCCTGTTATCACCTACTTGTTGTAGAACAGGAGACTGAAACCTGAACGAGATGAAGGGAGATAACAGGGCTGGCGCACAGTTCAGTATGAACTGGCTGACATGGAGTCAGTATCCATACTGGGAATTTCCACTGGCAGAGTCACTGAGGTCCTGTTGCTTGAAGGGTTACATGACAGGGCTCTCTCTGCTTGTCTGCCTTCCAAAGTTGCCCTACTGCAGCTGCAGTGGAGAGGAGAGGCACAAATCTCTTGTGCAGGCAAGAAGAAGGAAGGCAGAGTTACAAGAGCATTGGATCTGGAGAGTCACTGGGTGACCCTGGACGAGTCACTTGGACGTCTGAGTTTCTGTTCCCCGTGAGTTAATGGGTAAACAGGGCCGCCTTGCCTCACAGGAGTGTTTTCAGGATAAATGTAGCAGAGATGTGTGGGTGGCACAGCACATTTATCTTGACAACATCATTAGAAAGGCCTAAAATCCACACAAACCCTGAGTGCATCAAAGAGTTTAACAGCTTTCTTGTACCAATTCCAATTTACCTACCAGACATCACTTACTGAAACCCCTTCAATAAGTCTCTTTGGTGTTTAGATTTTGGGATTTTTTTTTTGTTGTTGTACTTATTGTTGGTTGTTGGGGTATCTTTTCCTTACACTTTTGAGGAGAGGGGAAGCAGCCCATTTAGAAGCTGAGGGTGCACTTGCACTGTCTGTGTCACTGATGGAAATATTGAAGAACACCAATCTTGAGCCAGAGCCCCAAGAGGCACCACCAGTGTCCACCTGGACATCGAGCCCTTGACCACAGGCTCTCTGGCTGTGTCCATCCAGCCAATTCCTTACCCACTGAAGGGTCCACCCTTCCAATCCATGTCCCTGCAGTCTGGAGGTCCAGGATGTCATGTGGGACCGTGCCACAGGCCTCAGTGGGCCTCACGCCTAAGCAGAAATCTACTCAGATGACACCAGCTGGGCTTCCCTTGTGGAACAGTGCAGTCACTCCCTCTCAGAGGGCCACCAGCCCGGTCAGGCACGCTTTGCCCTTACTGTGGTTCTGCTCCATGACCTCCCCAGGCACACAGGCGAGGCTCTGTAGCTGCCCAGGTCTTCCTTTCCGCTGTTTCTGAAAATAGGAGCGATGTGTCCCTTTCTCCATTCATAGAATCAACAGAATATGTCAAATAGGGAGGGACCCACAAGGATTACCGAGTCCAACTCCTGGCCCTGCACAGGACACACCAACAATCCCACCCTGTGCATCCCTGAGAGCATTGGCCAAACTCTCATTGATCTAAGACAGGCTTGATGCTGTGGCCATTCCCTGGGGAGCCTGGGCAGTGCCCCATGGGGGAAGAACTTCATGCCCCAGGTTCTTTGCCTGAGTGCCATGCCTTTTCAAATGTGATGGAGAGTGACTGGGATCCAATATCAGCCAGCTCCCTGGGGACCCTGGGATGTATGTCATCGGGCTCCATAGATTTCTGCCTGTCCAATTTCATCAGACAGTCCTGAACCTGCTCTTTGCTTACAGTGGGAGATTGGTCCCAGCAGATGATATCAGAGCAGGGTCAGCTCAAGCAGGTTGTGCAGGGCCTCATCCCATTGGGTTTGAATATCTCAAAAGAATAAAGCCTTCTGACTTTTGGAGGGGAAAGTATAAACTTTAACTCTTGAGCAAAACTACATCAGATCACCTGAGCTACTTATAGAGTGAAGCCCTATCTTTTAAATTTACATTTAGCACAAGATCATAGTGGGCACAATAGTTTTGATATCTGACAAGAGACTACTGAATGAGTGTAGTTTGTTAACTGACTAGGTAGGGTGACAATCCATAGACAGGAAAAATAAATTATAACTTCATCCTAGACTCAGAGAGGATGGCAGGTGGGAGGGATATTGAGGTGAGCAGCCTTGCTTTCTCCCTGGATACCCACCTGGGCAAAGCAGAGCTGACCCAAATGCTTCTCCTCACTAGCAGCTCTCTCCAGGGTTGTAGTTACACAACACGTCTCAAGGAGAAGAAAAACAGTCTTTTTATATCTCCTCACCCATCTGTACTTCCTCTTTCTGAACCAGTACTGCAAACAAAATCATCAGAAGCATCATGTTGGCAGTATTTTTAGTAAACAGCAAGAGACTCATGTGAACTTGTTCCTCCTTAGTCCTTGTCCCCTGTACAGACAACAGACTGGAGAGTTTTCAGGGCAGAATCTTTTGAGGTTCTCCTATTTCTGCCTTCCAGGCAAAACAGCTGGACTGTAACAGCAGGCCTAGAGCTGACTGGAGAGGCAAGAGGTTTTCAGTTTTGAAGAATAATTTCCCCCCTTGAATGGTAATGCCAGGTTAGGATTCCCAGAATTCCAGGGATTGCCTTGCTGTTGGATCATGAATGGCTCTGTACACAATAGCTGGCAAAGGAAGATGATGGAAATCCACAGGGGCATACAGGAAAAGAAAATAGAAAGTATGTTTATTAATTAGGAATGTTCCCAAGGGTTTCCAAATTGTCCTAAAATAGGCAAACACATTCCTAAGGACAGTGCAAGTGTGGGTGGCAAGATCCTCCTGCTACTGTTTGGGGAGAAATGGGGAGAGAGGTGGAAAATAAACTGGAAAAGGTATTTTCATTTGGTTTCCTGGCTTGGCTGAAGGCAACCACTATCAACTTTTAACCTGCACTGTTCCAAGAGCATTTTTGCCAAGAGCTGTGTCCTAAGACTGGTTTGCACTTTGCCACGGGTCTGACCCTCAGCCCCACAGAAGGGAAGAGCTGACTGGGCCAATTCCTGCCTGGTGCTTCAGGAATACAGACTGCACTGCTCCCTGTAACCTCTCTCCCCTCTTTCACAAAATCCCTTTTTTTTCACACTTTGAGCTGTCACTTCCACAGCACCTCTGGTTTTATAATGGCAGCTGTGCACCCAGCCATAAAGTTCCTGATGTGGAGCGGTGGCTGCTTGCCCCCACCCCACCTTTATGATGGAAAATTTTATCTTGGTGGTCTTCATTTTCCTCCTAGTCTTTTTCTTCCTGTTCCTCACAGGTTGGATTGACACCTACTACCTGGGACAATTCTGCTCCTTCTTTAATGCCAAAACACTTACTTTATATAAAGAAATGCAGGCCTTGGGCTGGAGGAATTTATTTAGAGAGGTTGAAGGAGAACCTTGGCTTGCAGCTCCTTCTAATCTACTGTTCTCCATCCATCTCCCTTTGCAGTCAAAATTCCTTGATTTTAATGTGAGTCAGGCTACTGCTTAAAAAGCCCCATTATTTCCTCTCCCTTTTGCTCATAGTTTTTAAGGTGCATCTTCCTGTATTTCACCAGAGAAATTCCATGTGTCTGCATGGAATCTGTTGGTTTTATTTTGAGAGGTAGTAGGTGTTCATAAATAATGGACATAGTCTGGGCTAAGCTAATTTACTGCTGTTTGCTCTGATTTTTGTGTTTTGTGTTCCCTTGTTGAATTGTTTTGAGTGGAGCAAAACAAATGAAAAAGTAATTACTGAGCATTTCCCCACATTTCCCAAGCTTCCTTTTTGAGTCATTGTTTGTGTGCCCTCCCTGGGAACTCAGTTCTGAACTCTTCTGCTTACTTGCTGACATGGTCTGAAATATTTTGAAATCTGCAGGATAATTTAACCAACACACATTTCTACCCTGGCCTTGCATTTGGTATCATAACAACTTTAAAAATGTGCTATTGCTTTTTGCCACTGCTTTTTTTTTTTTTTT
>VYZR01105285.1:0-26207 GCA_013400675.1 Oxylabes madagascariensis
GAACAAAGCAGAGCTAAGACTGGCAGGAACTTCTACAACCTATATAAGTATTTAAAAAAGAGGTGAACAAGATAAATCTTAAATTGATACAACACCCGATGAGAGCATTGGTCTCAGAGTGAAGACTTTATGGTTATTCTGTCTCTTATTGGGCAGATTGAAACCCTACATCTGCAGCCCTTTTTTCCTTTAAGGAAGGATCTCTATGGTTTAGCTATTTGAGCATGTTTCTTTTTGTTTGTTTTGTTTTGTTTAAAAAATACTCTGTAATAGTTATTTCAGACCTCAGCAAATGGATGACAAATAGCCACATTTTAGTTAAACCAGAATGTTCTTTAAAACCATTTCTTACCCTGCTTTTAGTGCTGTTTTAGTAGCTCTGTGGGTAACAATAGCATATTTCTTTCTTTGGAGGTTCCAAATACTAGAAATACTTTAGGGGAGTGATTTGGGTTCACTTTTTATTCGTACAGAGAGGTTATATATCATGGGTGTTATATCATGCCTGTAATTTAAGAGTCCACAATGAAAACAAAACATTTATTACATTCTGAGGCATTTCCAGGGAGTGAATAACTATGATTAACTGAATAGGCCATTAACTACCACTATTACTGCTCAAATGCAGCTGAAATAGCATTTATTTAGTGGTAAAAAATATTTGGCAGCACTACACTTGCAAAAAAACCCCCACAACTTTACAGTTGGAAAGTCCTCTACATTCCTAGGAATCTCCAAAGAAATGGTATTTAAAGGCACCAGACTCAATTTTCCTAGGCTGTAACTGTACAAGAAATATACTAAGTATGTAATTTAGGTGAATATTGCATTTTAACAATCGTATACCAACATATGTAAGAATTCAATAACCAAAGCAGCTGTGGGCATGAAGTTTTCTATGGATTGATTAAGCCTTCTCACTCAATTATCTCCATTTTATTGTACGTATTTACTTCTGGTCAGATACATTTGTTCTCTGCAGTACATACCTTTTCCCAAGTATTTGGATCACTGAGGAAATATGTTCTGCACTTAGAGAAAAAAATACATACCTGTTCATTTTAGCAGAATTACTAATGAAATAATGATAGCAAGATTTTTCTGTTAGTGATATGAGCCAAAAAGCCCAACCTGACAGATACTAAGTTACTGACAATATTTTACAATTTTTTTTTTTTAATGTTGTCTTGGTATTGAAATAGATTGTCCTTTTTTGTGTATCTTAAAAACCTTCTATTGCAATACCTTCTATTGCAGTGCCTACTGAAAGCTTTGTTTACAGTAAAAGAATTTTCCTTTGTGATGAATTTTTGTTCAAAACAAGAAACAGAATATTCCTTCAACTTAGCATTAAGGATCTTCAGATTACTTTTTAATTTAATATTCTTGCCAGTTGAATCTGATCGGAAACCAAGTATTCTCTGAATTTTCTCTATTTTCTCTGTCTCAAACAACTTGCTAATATATTTCATGATTTCTATAATGTCAGATCTCTTCAGAAATGCTGGTGGTAGTGACAGTAAGAAGATACTATAGTAATTTGTAAGAATGTTTCTGGTTTAAGTCCTTTGGTGAACAGGAATTATATTAATTTGGCTGTGTTGCTTTCTGGAGATCTTTGGCATCCCGAGCAGGCTGCATTCCCCAGCTGACTGATTCTGATGGATAACTTTCTGTGGATTGGGTGGTCTGTGGTGGAGCTGAGGAGCAGACTCTAGGTCTAGTGATTGTCCTTTTTTAGAAAAAAATACCATCTCTTTACAACTGAAGTTGAATTTTTTTCCCCATTTCTTGGAAAAAATAGTGTCTATTGACAATGGTACACTTGAAAAGACTAAACGTTTCAAAGGGCATAATATTGAATGCCTGATAACTCTGGAACTTCACAAGATTTAGAAGTGGACATGTGCAAAAGAGATCATTTTAAAAGCAGAGGTATCAAGAGAATGCAACTACCTCTGTTTAAAAACAGATCAGTCTTTGTCAGAGCTAATGGAGAATAATGGTGATGGAGATGTTTCTTGATATGGAGAGTTCAGAAACGAAAGATGGGATCAGGAGCAGCTAATACAATAATTTTTTGCTGATTGTCATAATTATTTATACAGAGCTAGTCACACTGATTTTTGTTAAGACACACATTACAACTTTTTTTTTTTTTTGGTAAGAGATTTAAGCATGCCATAAAGTCTAAAATTTAATATGAGAGAAAGTTTAAAAAATCTGTTTAACAGTTCATCTGGTTAACCTGCCAGGATGGATTTCGTAGTAAGTCATTGGGAGATCACAGCAGCCTGTAGTCTTCAACAGGCGAAGAGCCTTGGCAGTGCTCTGGAGCTCTGTCCCATGATGATTATCTGAGGTATTTTTTTATATGTTGTGACATTTGATTGGAGCAACTGAAATGAATGAGCAGTAACACCAATGTAGATTGAGTCAATGTTTTTAGAATTTGCAGAGGGGCAGCTGACTAGAAAATGAGTTAATGATCTGAAACTAAATGACTTACAGGAAGATTATCTTTTGCTTATTTAATGCTGGACTGATCTACCATCAATACAGAGACATTTATAGAATAATAAGAGTATGGAAGTAAGAGGCATTCTGTTTACTTAATTTATAAATTTTAATTAAGTTGCCAAAATATTTTTAGTTCCAGGCCAAACAAGACAGAATCAGACTGGAATTACTGACTTTCTGATCAATAGCAGCTGAAGTTACCAGAGAAACCACAAGTAATTGCAAATCCTAACTTGGACCTAAAATAAGATTATTTAAGTCATTCATTAAGGCTAAATATAAATAATTGCATTTAAATGTAGACTGATATTTTCAGGCAATTTCTAGGATCTTTAAGAGAAGCTCTATGTTGTAAGGTTGACCTTTCCTGGCTATTCATACATTTCTAATTCACCTAGGACATAATTCCTGCACTGCAGCAATTGGAAACAGTATTTCCACTGCAAAGTGAGAACTGTGAAGGGCATGTGGGGAAGCAGGCTAATGGTCTCCAGGATATGGCTAAGACCAGGCAGAAGATACAATTGTTAGACAGCAGAGTGCACAGAGGAAAGACATTCATTCTGCAGATTGACAAAACCCTAGCAGGCAACTGCAGATAGGTGGGTACCTTTCATCCAAAGGAGATGCTGCAAGATCATGATAAAATTTAGTAGTACAAATGTGAAGTTGGGCATTCAAATGAAGTAAATAAAGTTTCTATAACTACTTTTTGGAGACAGCAAAACAAGGGAGAATAAAAAAGTATGTTTATTAGTTGTGAGATATTTTGAAGCATTGGTGCTGCCGTGTTAAAAAAAAAAAAAAAAAGGTGAAATGCTAACTTAGGACATATCAAGCAAGGTAACTCCAGCAGAGAAAGTGAAGTTATCATAGGATCATTTAAGTTGGAAAGAGGCCTTTAAGTTCATCAAGTCCAACCATCAACCAGCACTGCCAAGTCTACCACTAAACCACATCCTTAAGGACCTGTTCTACCTGTCTTTTAAATATCTCCAGGGATGAGGCCTCAACCACTTCACTGGGAAGATTGTTCCAGTGCTTGACAATCCTTTTCATAAAGGAAATTTTTCTAAGATCTAATCTAAACCTTCCATGGTACAATTTGAGGCCATTTCCTTTTGTCCTGTCGTTTGTTACTCTTGAGCAGAGACTCATCCCACCTTGCTACACCTTCCTTTCAAGGAGTTGAAGAGAATGATGAGGTCCCCTCTGCGCCATCTTTTCTCCAGGTTAAACAACCCCAGCTCCCTCAGACACTCCTCACAGGACTTGTGCTCCAGACCTTTCCTTCACCAGCTCTGTTGCCCTTCTCTGGNATGGTAGACAAGAAGCACAGACTTTTCCTCATCCACATAGCAGGGCATCTTGCCATGGAAGGAGACCAAATTGGTCAAGCAAGACCTGCCTTTTTACAAAGCCACAGTGTCTGGGTCTAATCCCCTGGTTGTCCTGTATATGCCATATGGCATGTACAGGCACCCAAGATGACCTGGTTCATGACCTGCCCTGGGACCGAGGTTAGGCTGACAAGTCTCTAGGTCCCTGGATTCTCCTTTTGATCCATCTTGTAGATGAGCATCACATTTGCCAGCTTCTATCCATCTGGGACCTCACTGGTGAACCAGGACTGGTGATAAATGATGAAAAGTGACTTGATGAGCACTTCTACCAGCACTTTCAGTATCTTTGAATACTCTCATACTTTCAGTATCTTTTTCAGATCCCATCCAGCCCATAGACTTGGGTCTGTCTAAGGGGTGTAGCAGGTCACTTACAATTTCCCCTTGGATTATAGGGGCTTATTCTGCTCCCTGTCCCTGTGTTGCAGCTCGGGAATCTGGGTACCCTGAGAACCACTGGTCTTTCTATTAAAGACTGAGGCAAAGGCATTAATTTCCTCAGCCTTTTTCTCATACTTTGTGGCTATATTTCACCCCACATCCAGTAAAAGATGGAGTTTCTCCTTAAGAAGCATTTTTATTGTCTTTTATAGCTTTAGCCAGATTAAGTTCTAGTTGGGTTTGGGCCCTTCTAATTTTCTGTCTGCATAACCTCACAAGATCCCTGTAGTGATACAGAGTTCTCCGCCCCTTCTTCTAAGGATTATAAACTTTTTATTTTCTCCTGAATGCCAGCCGAAGCTCTCTGTTCTTTCCTGAGAGGCACTCTTTTGATATGTGGGGATGGCCTGCTCCTCACCTTGAAGAATGTCCAGCCTTCATGGGTTCCTTTGCCCATCATGACTGCCCTCTAAGGGACTCTGTCAACTCCTAAACAGAACTTTGTAGGATAAACTCTCATCACTCATGTTCCAGTAAGATTAAATCAAAATGTGGAAGACACTGAGAGGCAAGCTAGGGACAGAACAGGAAAGCCAAGAGGGAAGAGGATGTTAACAGATGTTGACTTAACCTAATAAAAGGAAATTTGGGAAAGAGAAAATGAACACAATCTCTCTAACCACCTCCAAGAAGTGCATACCCCAAAAAAGAGAAAATATCCTTATTGTAAACACAGAACTCAGGGTTATAAATTGATCATGAAAATGCAGGCTTCAAATTAGGAAAAAAAAATTCTAGTCATTAGAGCAATGAACTTCTGGAACAGTAAGCAAAAAGAGGTTAAAAAAAAATATTAGGATAGAGCTTGGGCAGTTAATGCAATTAATGGAAAGGAATGGGAGGGGCCTGCATGCTGAGACCTTTCTGTCTCCTGTTCCCCTAATTTGTACCCTTCCTATTCCACATAGTAAAGGGTTATGGACTGTTTGCATGCTCCAGAGTTTGCTGTCAGGAACCAGATGCTCATAGGTATTCAGTAAAAAATTAAGAGACTTCAGTTTTGAGAGAGAAGAAAAATCCTGGGGGTTTGCGTTGTCTCAGGATTGCCACAAGCCATCAATGTATTACAGCCCTGAAAAGCACCCAGGGAGGTGTAAGAGCTTCCAGTCCATTTCAGGGTAAGGTTACTGACTTGGGCTTCAGCTGGCTTCCTCCGTGCTGCTGGAAGCCAAGCCAGGAATTACTGCTTTGAGACAGTACAGGGAGCTGCTGTGTCCTGCTGGCAATTTATTAGCCAATTCCAGCTGATATTCAGTGATTGTGCAATGGCTTTTTATTTGCTTTGTCCTATTGTGCCCATTAATAGGAACACACCAGCCCCACAACTGGGAGGCAGCGACATCCAACCTACCTCGTGGGTCAGCGAGGCGCTGGCGCCGAGCGCTCCCCTCCCAGTGGTTCACGCCAGGACAAAACAGCATTTTGGGACAAATTCCGTTCTCTGGGACCCTGGCAGCAAACAGCTGCCTGAATCAGTCACAGGCACCTGCGGGCTGACCCAGCTCCTGCAAGCTGAAGAGGTCCAGGTTATGTTAAGGCTTGTCCTGCAGGACTGATGCAGCATGGCCGCAGTGACACTGTCGGCTCCCAGGTCTCCCATGGAACGTGTAGCTGTTGTGGGGATGCTCTCGCCATGCCTGGCAGCTCTCGGCACCCCCCCACCCCGAGCTTGTCCTCACGGCTTCACAGCTCCAGCGCATACCAGAGGGCTCGCTTGCACTGCCCCTGCTGTGTTTATGGATGTGCCTTTGCCTTGAAGCAAACCAGAAGCATTCCCGCAGCCGAACTCAGCTGCGGAGAGATTAAGGCTGTTCTTCATTAACACCTTGAAGTGTTGTTTGCAGTTTCCAGCTCGCACCGTCTGCCATTCCACAGCCACACCAATGAGCACTGTTTGGCTTGAATGTAGATGAAGTGTTCTAGCAAGTATGTCAAGAGTTGGCTCATGATCGAGTTTCAGTCATATAAATGTGTAGGCATACCCCCAAACAAACTTAAATCTTTCTCTCCATCGTGGCAAGGCAGAGCAGGAGAACTGCGTCAGCCAGCGCAGCTGGAAGACAGTGCATTTGGATGTTTCATGTCGTGCAAATGCCAAATATTCAAAAACTGCGCCTTCCAAGATTATGAGACTGACTTTAAAATACTGTAATCTTAAAATAAAGGCTCTAGAAATCCCTTTTATCTTCTGCTTTTCTAAGGTTCTTCTGAGCCTACCAGCACGTAAAAATCACGTTTTTCACCTTTTCTGCTCATCTGTGAGCATAGAAATATGAACTAAACTATGAAAACTCCTATTTATGCATGAATAACTCTCTTCAGAAAGAGAAGCTTTACAGCGAAACATCACATCGTGAAGTTCATGAGACACTCTCTGGAAATGATAACACTGAATTCGATAAAGCCAGAGACTGAATTGGCCAAAGTTTGCACAGCTGTAAGAATGATATTGTTCAGATTACAGAATTCTTGCTGACACAAGATACATATGGAGTGAAAAACACCAGGTATAGATTACCTGAAAGGAAGGAAAGAAAGTAAAAAGGTCAGAGGGTTGTTGTCTTGTGCAGTGCAGTACAAGCATTTTCAGTCACACACCAGGGAAACTGCTTTAAGGCTGTGAAATTCTTCCTTCAGCCCAGAACTCACCCACTCCCATAAAAAGTTACTTGATGCCAGCCTGTATTTTGGAGGACTGGCAACTGGATTATCACTTGGTACCCCAATCATGTCTTACCTGCGGAATGTGGTGTGTCACTGGATTGTTCATTTCTAACTGATATCACATGCACCACCATATTCAGTGCAGAAAAGCTTTGAAAGTTCTTCAGATTTTTAAATCGTGTTACATAGGAATTTTTTTCCTAATGGTTTTAAATTGTTTTAAATTATACACTGCTTGTGTTTAAAGTATACACTACTTTTTTTAAACAGTTTCATGTGGTTGTTGAACTAGCAGATTCTTGTTAATTTTAAAATACACTTCTAAATAAATTCTCTAAAGGTTTAGAGACTTTGTTATCCATTGTAATTAAGTATTGTTTAAATTTAGCACATTGTAACTTTCCTTTAGTCTTATATCCCCAATATCAAGACTCTTAAATATATTCTGATACTTAATATTTGCCTTTTAATTTGTTTAAAAAATGAAGTATAAGAATCTTTTTATATACAGATAGAGAAATGATATAGCAGTTCAAATATTGAACATTACTGCAATTTTTTTTCCCCAAGACCCCTTAGGTTGAGTCATAGAAAACACCCTCATAATTTTCAAATTTCCTACTGCCTCTTCATATATGACAGCACAATACATATAAAACATCATATGAGGTTCCAAATGTTATTATTATCTTGATAGAGGCTTCTCTAACATCAGGGACAAGGGCTTCATAATTTAATTCAAGTATTGCAATGATCAGCATTCCCATAGTGTAAAGCTTAAGACATCTAACCTCAAGGAACAAACAGATTGAGATATGTCAATACCAGTAATCTAGTCTTTACCCACAAACTTTCACTGAAATTTAAAGTCAGTTAAATTATGTGGGTTTTATACTGCTTGCTGGAATGAGGAAGTTTTGCACTTTCTATTAATCTCTATTTGATAACTGCAGTCTTAATTACACTGAGTTACTAATTTTCCCCCTGTCAGCCAACACACAAATGTTGCACTATTTAAATACAGACTCCTGTTTCTCCTTTTGAAACGAAGGCGTGGGACTCATCTCACTTTATTCTTGCAGTACATTTACACTGCAGAGCTGATTGCTCTGTCTCTGTAGCACAGAGTGTGAGTCAGACACCCACACACCTCTCATGGCTGCTCCTGCCACTTGTGTTAGGCACTTAGGGTGGCACGAATTCTCCTGCCATCACTGACTGACTCCAGATAGCTTGGGTTGAATACTGACATTTATCACAGGTTTGCTTGCTGTGGATTGCAAAGAGAACTATGATGACCTTTTAAGACCGGAGTCACCATGACACATCTTTCCATGTCAACAAGGTATCAGCTCTTCTGGTCCTGAGCAAGCTGCTGCATGGACTTTCAGTTACGCTTTTGACTGAACCGTTTGTCTCTCTTTCCCTGTCACTGTTAGCAAAATCCTGACTCTCAGAAATCTTAGCCCTTTTGACAAAAAGAAAAAAGTAATTTTGATATCTGTATATCTAAAATTCTTGATAAAATCTACTAAATCTCTATAATTTAGAATCCCTAGAGCTGTTCTCAGTAAGGGGCAGACAACTGCTTTGTCCCAGCTTCAGGACTTTTGACTTCCTGTAAAAAGCAGATTTTTTGTGGGATTTTCTCTCCACCTTGGCAGTCAGACAGGAGGCTGTACATCATGAGCAGTCAGGCTGGCTCACCTGTCCTTTATCCTACTTCCTCCTTTTCCACTGGAGAAAGCTGAGAGTATTTGTGTGTACTCTTTATGCTGCAATCTCTCTGTCATCACATATTTTTCAGAGGAAGTCACTCTCACTTTTCTTTCACTGGAAATCCAGTGCGATATATCCCTAAATATCAAATCAAATTTTGTGTTAATTGAAGGTGGGCTTTGTGTTATATTTCAATATCTGCTGGCCTCCAGTTCCTCCAGTCCAGAAGGAACTGGGGACTCTGTTTCCACCTTGAGGAACAAGTTACTTCACTTTTCTGAGTAGCACAGATGGCATAAACAAAATATATCATAGAGTGAAAAGTAGAAAAGTTCTGCTAATAATCCAAATTAGGTTAAGAAGAGTGATCTGTGCTTCCTGTATTTGTGGAATTGGCTTGTATCTCCATAAAAATTAATGTAAATGGCAACCTTTTCTTTGCAAAGCTCAAAATGACTGGTCCCGTTGGTCTTAGCAGTCTTGTTCAGTATGTTTCTGATCAAGATATCTTTTGCAAGATAAACAGTAAACAATAATTTTGTGGTCTAGAGTTTTGTGAAGTTGTGCAATTGATTTGTTTCTAAACTGTAGTGGTATGTCTTTGATGTTTTCTCAGTGGAACATTTCATTGAACAAAACTCAATTTTAAAAGGCTGTAAAACAATTCCATTAGTCTACATTGAAGAATATTTCACTAAAGCACATACTTCATAAAAGTAGCCATATAGACATGAAATCAGTTGTTAGCAAGACTGTGTTATCACTTGAAATCTTCTGTCCATAATGGTCTATTTTCAAAGTCTATATAATTCTTCTTAAAATATATTTGCTAGTATTAGCAGCTTTATTTGAATGAGACTGTATGGCAAAATATTTCAGTTGTTACTATTCTTGTGTTCTAGGGAAACTGGGCTAGAATAAATTATCATTACGTGAGCGCATAAATTATTTGGAAACCATATACAAAGAGTAGTTCTCAATCATACACTATTTAGTAGAATTCTTCAAGTGTTTTTTGCTTCTTCCAGTAATATTCAGTATTCTCACTGATGGATTGGATGAAAGGTTAGAACATACACTTAATAAATTCATAAGGCAAAACAAGCCTGTTGGAAGCAAGGCTGTGGAAAATGACAAAGATAAAGTATGCTGATGTTTAAAAATAGGTTAGACCAACATCAGCAGGTATCTCATTGGTCAGGAGTGAATAAAGAGATGTCTCACATCACCTGCTACCTCTATTCCTTTAGTGATTTCTATTTGTGTGATAATTACAAGAATAATAATTACACATAAAAGAAGTATTTTGTGTAGCTCCAGAAAATTGCAGGGTATGTAACAAAAAACTTAGCATTGGTTCTGGAATTTATTTCATGCTTTTGTATTTACCTTAGCTTGAAGCAATTATACTTCTTATCATTTTGCCCATGTCAGTACTGATTAAAAATTACTAGGGTTTGATGGCTTTGTGAATGGGTCTTTGTGAAATAAATATGTGAACATAGTGAAATGTCTGTGATAGGATATTATGCATTCATACTCGTAAGAAATTTTGGTCTTCAACCTACTCATAGTCCATGGAAAAAGATGGACACCTTGAGGTTACCTAGGGAGTGGGGTAATCGCCCTCCACAGGTACCTCTCCTTCTACATATTCTGCAGCAAATATAGATTGGAAGTGTATTCTTAGTCTTTCCTATCTTAGTCCGTGATACTAAAAGTTTGATTTTCCTTGGGCTTCCCTGAGGACTATCTGGAAAAATTATAATTAGAAGAAAATCAGAATAGATAATGTAGAGGCCTGCTTTGACCCTTGCTTCCATGAAGACCATTCAGTGACTCATTTATGAAGGTTTCATAGTTGTTATCAATACATAATGGACATGACCAGTATGTGTTAGAGGTAGTTCTACGGCAAACTCATATAAGCCACTTATTAACCTGTTGAATTCTTGCTCATTGTTTGTTAATCCTCTAGATTGTTTACTCTGTATCTTATGTACAGTGTGTGAAAGAGACAATACAGGACTTTAATCCAGAAAATCTGCTATACAGAATTAATTTTTACGGGTATATTCTTATATTGACATTTTTAAAGTACTAAGCTACTGGACATGAATTTTTTAAATAATGGAATGTTTAATCCTGGATAATGTTTTAGGAACCATACAGTATAAGGCCTTTCTCCCTCATAAGCATTGTGTGGCTAACAGAGAGACTGTAAAATTTATCCTAAATCTTTTCTTAATGAAGCATTTGCTATTACATGGCTTAAAAAAAAAAAAAAAGGTCTCATTTATAGGGCTTTTTAAAAATTGGAATTAAACTCCAGCAACCAGTGATGACTAGTTATTGTTCCTTTTATCAACAGGCAAGATGAAGGAAGTTCTGGCAGCTTACCATGTCCCGGGCTCTGCAGAGCTAAGTGAGAAGTGCGCCCACGTTCTAGCACGCATCACATCACATCGACCTTGGGTCTGGAGTGCCAGAAGGATCCCAGCGCTGCGCTCTGAGACGGCTCTGAGCACCTCAGTACCCCGTTTTTGACAGAACCCAGGGATGGCAATATTACACACCAGTATTACCTGTCTGGGGCAGGTTTAATTTTATAAATTAAAACAATAAACTCTATGAGTTTCTAGACCATATTTGTGCTGTTGAGGATGATCTGCTCAGATGAACAGTTTTGCATCCATCGAAGAGACAGGTTCTTCTGCTGGACCAGAAGATGACCATGGACTGTATATTGTAACTAATATCATTTGTAGCATCTCCTAGTGCAAATAATTGAAGAACAGATTGCAGGAAAATCCTGTAGGGAATAAGACATGCTATGTTTTGATCTGCAGATTTTTTAAAAAGTTTTGTTTTTTTAAAGATAACCACTTTTAGGTAACACTACGTGTGCAGTCTATGTGCAGCTCTTCACTGTGGCTATCTGTATTCCGGAGATGATGAATTCCTTGTAAGACACCTCAACCTTTTAAAATTTGTGCTTAATCCTTAAATTATGAGATTATAATGAGAAACTAGAAGGGAAAACTTCTAGAGCTTTTATTTGACTGAATGTCTCCAATTACTTCCTGGTCAAGTCCTAAATGGAGAAGGAAAAAGCAGGAAGTAGGAATTAAATACAACCCCCCCCCACGTTGCATTTCTTTTTTGGCATATGCACCTATCTAAATATGTGTTTGATCTAATGTCCAAGGAGAGAGAAACAGCTAAAAGTTAGTTGAGCCATCACAAAAGGTCTGTGTTTTTGGGCAGTATTTGCTGATTTTGTCTCTTGAATAGCTATAGAAAAGAAGGAATATGTATATGCCCCACCATATGTGAAAAGGACATACTTGCCATTCCTTTATTTATTTTTGTTCTTTCAAAAATTAAAGTGTCAGTTATTTGGAATGCTGTAGTCTGTGGTCTCTTTATGTTTGTTTAGAGAGAGCCTTTCAGCAAAATCATTCCCATTACAGTGTAACTGCATGGACACCACAGCTTTGGGCCTGTATAATAAAGATCTAAATTCAAATTTTTTTCTCATCATTTTCTCTATTTTTTATGTTGTATCTGCAAGTCTTTAATTGGAGTCCTGCTCATTGCTGTGCTTAGAAGATTTGGCAAAATTTTTAGGAAGGAAGGTATTTGTATGGTTGAACCTTGTTCTCCTTTGTGTTATTATTTACAACAGATTAGAGGGCAGATGCAAAATGTTAACATATCAAAAGAGATGCTTAAATTCAATTTGCACATGAGCCCCTGGGATCCTAAAGAGATCAGACTCTTTGCATCCCAGATTTAAGACCATGTTCAAGTATTCGGCATCTGGTCTCTATTAATTAGTAATCCTGCAAAGGTATTGGAGGAAAAAGCTGCAGAAAAGTTGAGTCTAAGCTGGCTTTGATTTGCTGTGTGTGATATATTGTGCTGAACACACAGCTGTGCTGTACAGCAGAGTTCAAAACACAATCAGGTTCTTTTTACTTCCTCCTTCTTATTTTCTTCTCCAAAGACAAAATTTTAAATCATAAAAATGTTCTTCATGTAGCAATTAAGTTTGTGTGAGCAAAAACTGCTCATGGCATTTCAAAAATGAATGTGGTCCTGGCAAGGCTATCTTAGCCATGCTGCATTATGGCAGGGGTTTGTCCCACTATGGTTAGCTCATAGCAAATATCTGAATTCATATCAACAGAACAGCTCTGACCTTTGAAATCTTTTAGTTGGGCATCACTATTATCCTGCATCTGATATAATTGCATATGGATGGTGGAGTGCTCACTGCAGCGACATCCATACCAGTGCATCTAAACACAAACAGGGGCAGACAGCAGCATCTCAGAGCAGTTCCCTGATCAATTTCAGCTAATCTAAGGCTGAGCTCCTGCTCACCTTCTGCCCTGCTCACACCTTCCCACAACCTCCCTCAAAGAGCTGCACACCTAAGAGGCTTCCTGGTGTGACTGAAAACATCCTTGTGTAAGAGTTTAGCTCATGTGCCAGCTCTGACAGTGGGGAGAGGGTGGGAAGGAACACCTTTTTATCAGCAGTTTAATTTTAAGTTGGCTTACACTGATAGAGGACCTATGTCCTCAGATGCCTCTGTGAATTAACTGATCTTACTACCTAAACTTTCTGTTTCAAGAAGTTGCTTCCCTGTGGCTAAGAAGTGTTCCTTGATTCAGTAACTCCACAAAGAAAATAAAGCACTGGAAATTAACTAAATCCTTAGAAAATAATATTAATGGCCTCTTTAAAACTACTTGTGTAGTGGCAGTATTTGTGGTACCAGAAAAATACAATGCCACAACAGGAATACACTCTTGCCATTCAAATTACTCTTAATATCAAAATGTTTTCAGAAAAACCGAAGCAAAAGCTGTGGGCCGTAACAGCATGAGGGCAGCACAAGCCTGCTGTGCTAGCAGACCCTTAGCTATTAATGAGGTTTGTGCTCAGTATGTGGACAGCTGGACACACCAAAACTGTACATGCTTGAGCTTGACCGTGGCACCATTTGAATATGAATGACAATGAATTGCCCCAAGAGCAGGGTCTTATTTTGGAGAAATGGCTTTTTGTCTGTACTGGAGGCTGCTGAAGTTTGACCGTCCTGTTGGGTGAACTTTTCTGACGAGATGGGTGACTGTTGCCCATCTGTTGAAGGGGTGATTAAAAACCAAAACACAATAAAACAGGCAAATTTCTTGGCACTCCAGTGAGGGCAAAGGTTGAAGCTTTTTGTTCTTTGGATGAATCCCCCTTTGAGATGCCTCTCTATGCTTTCCCTTGGCATCTGGACAAGCCCTTCTTTGTGAAGGGACATGAATATGGAGAGACCTGCAGAGCACCCGTCTCTGTCTCTTCAATCTGCTTCAAAGGAAACTTTCAAAAGTCATTATTTTCTGGCAACTTCAAACATGTGAAAGGGGGCAATGCTGGCTTTACAAACAGTATTAGCCGATTGTGATGACTTGGAGCAATTCACTATTTGCTCAATTAGAACAGATACTAAATGTGGACTGTGCAGCTTAGCAGGCAAGAGTGTTGGTTTTGCTGACTGAATGTAATGTGTGAATGTGGACTTCACATTCAAATAAGAAGGTCTTAAGTAATTTCCTTAGCAGACAATAATCCATTCAAAGAATAAAAACATCTGTTCAGCGCCCAGACTGAAATAAATTGTAGGTTTAGAGACAGGTCTTGTCCAGCATTGTTTGGGCACTAGACATGTAAGAAACAGTTGACTCTTCAGGTCGCAGCTGGGGCTTTGATGACATGTCTCTGCTACAGCTGAGCAAACCAAATCTTACCTGTGGCTGCACTTCTGTTCCTGCTGCCAGTCTGCCCTGCTGTGATAGCACAGGCTTTTACAAACATCAGCTTGCTTTAGATTGCTTACAGTTACATTCCCTTGGGTTTGAAGTATGTGCGTGTGTATATGCTACTGTTGATTCAGCCTATACATACACAGAAAACCTCACCAGTAGTCATCAAATGGTTATATTTGTTAGCTGTTAATCAAAAAAGCCAAAAGTTTTTAGAAAATGATCATATTTCACAAGCAATTATGTACCTTGCTTTTTAAATTCTCTATTGCAAGAGATTCATCTAGGAATCTAGGTTTAGTTTGGACATTTGGAGAAAGTTCTTTACTGTGAGGGAGGTGAGGCACTGCAACAGTTGGTTGCCCAGTGAGACTGTGGATGTCCCATCCCTGGAAGTGTCCAAGGCCAGGTTGGATACAGGTCTGAGCAACCTGGTCCAGTGAAAAGTATCCTTGCCCATGACAGGGGATTGGAACTAGATGATCTTTAACAACCCTTCCAACCCAGGCCATTCTATGATTTTTATGATTCTGTGAAATCTTGTCAAATATTAACTAAGGGAGTCTCACAGAAGTTTGCAGGCAGAGTATCATTTATTCTAATGTATAAGTAGATAAGCCAAGTCACCAGAGAGCTAAGTAACTTCATGGATATTTCACAAGAAGTTACTTCACTGCAATCAACAATAAAAAACTAATGATCATGTAAGGAAGCCAACATTTTAAGAAGCTATCACATAATTTTTGTCACTCCCTGCTGTGTTTGCCTTCTATGTGAAGAGAGGTCCTCTGTCAGCAGCTTCACTTGACCTCAGCTGCTCTGCATCTATCCCCTCTACATCTTGCAAGAAACAATTATGTTGCATTACTCTATATGATAACCTTAACTGCCCTCCAGGAATCGCTGTGAAGGGCCAGATCTTATCACTGTTTTCTCAAACTCCATGTCAGAACTGGAAGTTCCACTTTTCACCAAGGCTCCCTATTGCCAGCACAAAGCTTTAAAATATTTTCTACCTCTGTGTTGCTACCACTAGAAACAAACAGAAAAATGTTTGATCAACTTCAAAAGAAAAACCAGCCTGAAAAAAGTTGCCACCTTCCAACTCAGAGGGAAACAGGTCAAACTGTTCAGTGAAATGTTCCTGAATGTAGAAGCAGGAGGCAGTGCTTGCAGAGGGCTATGGGAGCTGTACCCTGCCTGACCTGCCTGCAGGGACCCGCTGCCGGAGCTGCTGTGAGGCAGAAGGCACTGTCCTCCCATGGCCCCACAAGGCACATCTCATGGCAGATGAGCTTTGGCAGGAGAGAGGAAGCTTTTCCTAGCTCATCCTTACTCCTGGGGACAGCACAGGCATCACAGTTATAGCAGGCACTGAATGGGAACTGGGCTGAAGCTGTCTGTACTGGCAATATGCTGCATTTTCAAAGCAATAATTAATTATTGTACTGACTTCCCGAGGTAGTGGTGGATTCACTATCAGTGGGAATACTTAAGTCAAGCTTCTTGACCAATCAAAGGGTGGTGATGTCCTGGTGCAGGCAGAAGGGATGTGCTTGATGTGGGAACGTGTTGCTGACCTATGCTCTGTGGAGGATCAGAAGGACCTCAAAGCTGGTGATCAAATGACCTGGAGCTCCCTGTTATCTCATCTCAGACTTCTTTCTCTTTTGAGCCCTCTCTTTTGACACCAATATTCACATTGCCTTCAAACTAGAGTTTGTGCTCTGTCTCCATGGGGATCTGGCAGTGCAGATGTCTAACCATCAGTGGGTGTCAGAAAAATAGCAATTTCAGTTGTATCTTGTAAAAGTCAGCCAAATAATGACGTTTTCTTTAAAATCTCAACTATGTAAGTTCGGACTGAACAACAACAAAAATTCCTTACTCTTACTAAGGCACAAAGCTTCCTATTAAATCCATTTTAAACTGAAAAATTAGTACCTAGATATTCAAAATTGCTGAAACCTTCAGTGAAATTCTGGAAAACTAGCCAAAACCGGGAGAGTGTTAGCTTGTTTGTTTAAAAGAAGTTTTCTTCTGAAAAATGGTCAAAATTACATGTGATATCCAGATCAGATTCCTACCCCAGAAGTCTTGCTTTTGTTGCGACACTGAAGTGTTTTGTACAATACAGATTTGGACAGTTTCAGGAATTCTTTCCCCAAAGCCTTATGTATAGCAGTTTTTGTTAGGTGGATTTCTTATCAAAAGCCTTCACGAGGCCCAGGTTCTGCTGTTTGGTTTATTTTGGTGTTGGTTTTATTGCTTGTCAACAAAAGAGCTACAAAATAAATGTCAGAGTGTATAAGTGAGTCCAGGTAAGGTAAGGCAGAGAGCTGTGTGCTTTCCAGCTGGGAGACCCTGCCTGATGTCACGCACCCCCTCCCACTCCCCAGCACTGCATATATTGAGCAGCTCATAAGTGCTGTTCTGAAGTTTGTCTGTCGAAAGCCCTGCCCAAAATTGTGCTTGGTTCTCTGTGACTGATGAGAGGTGCAAATACCTTGGCTTTCTATAGCTTGGGTAAGAACTGAAGCACTAGCAGACCTAGAGAATAGGCTCTCTGAAGAAGTCAAGCCACAAGTTGGCAGAGATGGGACCTGTCATGTTTGTTTCCTGAAATCACTCCTTTCCACAGCAGGGGAAGCAGGAATGGCCACTAGTGTGAGTAAAACCATCCCTGCAGAGTTTGAACAATAATTGCCATCTCTATCTGGAAGACACTCAAAGGAATCTTTTTGTTGTTGTTGTTGGGGGTTTTTTATTCCTTTTTGGAGTGCATATTGTGTACATCAGCCAGTTCTTTTTCCATGGGCATTCTCACAGCCTCCCTGTGTTTACCACAGTGACACAGGAAGAGAAAGGCTCGTTAGCATAGCTTTGAAATTATCATCCTCTTTTCACTCACTAATGCAGCTTAACTTCACATAGCTGATTTCAAGTACTGTTACAATAAGAAAAGCATGACATTTACTTAACTGTTAATGTAATGTCCAAAGAGAAGGGCATTCATTCCTATTCCAGCTCCACTGCTCAGGCAGTTTTACAGTCAGCTTCTGCAGGGAATACCAGAGCAGTGATTCATCACTAAGGGCAGTCCATCCCATCTCCAGGACAGAACACTGGATTTCCCAAATGTCACAGCTTATAAAATACAGTCAGTGATGAGGCTCCATTTTCTGTGCTGTCAGTGTTCTATGTTTGTTTTTAAGGATTCCCAACCCGAAGGCGGTGATTATCTTTTTGTCTTTATCCATAGACATAAATTCAGGAGCTCCAGAAGCACTGAACAGCATATATTAGTTTATAAGTCAAAGCAGTCTTGGAAAGCATCGTGTGCCATGGCAGAGATAATCAATAGGAGAACCTGTACATAGCAAATTAGTTCTGTAATGAATTACGTTCCAGGCCCTGGGCCCTTCTTGTGTGTAATCACTGCATTATCTCTTCCTGTAATAGTACAGAATATGTGCCTGCCCTGATTTGTAGGATATACTTGTGCTAAGAATTACACAATGAATTCCCGTAGTTCAATTGCTTCTTGAAGTTCATGGCAAAGCTTGCACAAACTGCAGCGGGGCAATGGTTCAGGATGATAAATATGTATCACTGCACACCAGAGACACAAAGTGCTATTCAGAAAATCACGGATATTTGCCACATATGGAAGCTCTCATCTCATCGTGATGGTGTCCCGATATAACTGAACTCACTGTGAGTCAGTGTAAATATAGAAATTCAAGGGAGAAAGCCGTATCCTGGATGATGAAGATATCCATGTCCTGTGAGTGTGCACAGTCACATAGCAGGTTCTTTCCCTAGTTAACTCAATGGGAATCAATTAGTCCTAAATATACAAGGCTATCAACAACTGAACCCAAAAGACACAAGAAGCAAACACAGAGATACAGAATGGCACTATTCATTTTTTCTGCAATAATTGTATTTCTAATCTTTCTGTATCCCAAAAGGAAAATTCAGTTATTACCTTAAATAAGTTTCCATCAACCTTAAATAAGTTCCTGGGACACATCAGGCTTTGAGACCAAACCAAAGCTCTCTTGCCCCTAAGATTCCTGGTCTTTACTCAAGAACAATGAAAAATAATAGAAACACGTGGAGGCCATTTGAAAGATGAAGCCTCTTCAGCAGCGGTAGCACTTCAGATGATGAATGCTGCCATTCGAGTTTAGAAAGGCAACTTCAAAGTCATTGACATGTTAACCTGGCTTGGTGCCCTGCAGGTCTTTCCTCCCATCCCTGCTGTGTTTCTGTGCACAGGAAAGGTAAAACATGCTCTGAGTCGTGGCAATACTATGAAGTCCATGACCAGTCCTGCTTCATTTAAACTACAATAAGTATTGCTGGCCCTGGAAGTGTTGGTCAGTGCTTGTGGCAAAGATGTGTAGGTACTTCCGGGGCAATTGTCCACAGCAGGGCCAGTGTGAGTATGTGGCCACCTCTGGTCCTTCAATGCCCACTCCTAGCAAAGCAGCTGCCGTGTTCCAGGGTAAATCAAAGAGGAACCTCTGAGGTTAGAGCTCCAGCAACACAGAAAAGCATTCTGATGTAGACAGCTACGGACCTGCTGCAGTGGGAAATGTGGGTTATATAACTTCCAAATGCAAATGAGAAGGGTCTTGTAATAAAGTTTAACTTCAGTCTTAGGCTTTTCACATTATTATGCTATATAAAAAATGCAGATTCTTTGCTGTTCCCTTTCCTACCACATATTACAGTTAGCCTAACTATTCATTCTTGTTCTTAAAAAGTCCAGGTTGTTAGGAATCATTTCATATTTATTTCAGAATGTCTTTTAAAGTGCTATACGTGCCTTTAGAGTGTGCTTTTTAATGGGAGCTCTATGTTCTTATGGATGAGGACTATCACTTAGGTGAGTTTAAAAGCAGTTCTCTGCCAGGTTTGGGCACTTTGCATCTACAAGATCTTTCTAGGGCACTTCATGCCCATCCCAGTCCCCATCCCAGCCAGGGGCAGGATGGTGGAGCTTCCCTTCCTTTCTGAGCTCCAGCGCTTGCTCCCCTTCCCGCTGAGACACATGGGCCGTGGTGGCAGGTGCCCCTGCCGGGCCAGGAGCAGACACGAGTGTGTCCCGATGGATTTGCCAGAAGTTAAATGGCTGAAGCAGAGCCTGGGAGCTGGGTTGTGGCTTGTGGACTCCAGATGGGAGGGACCTTGGGCAGCATTCCCGAGTCTCTGAATAAAGGTGAAGGGAGCCAATTAGTAGCTAAATGAAATTATGTATTCAGTCAAAGCTTAGACAAGACAGAGTAAATGATTGCTTTCATTGGGGGACTTGAATAAAAACACCCCTCAAAAGAGCTCTTGCTTCAAAGCAAGGGGTGTTTGCCCAAGTATATTTTCCTTCTAGCCGACGTAAATCTAGACATCTTTTTTCCTTTTTTTTTCCCTTTTTTTTTTTTTTTTCTTTTTTTCCCCCTGTCAACTGCCGCTGTTAAACCTTTTCATACTTTGGGAATCAAAGTGACTTTAGATTTATTTGATTTCCCTTTACTTTTTCCTGGATCACTTTTTTGGGGTTTGGTTTGTTCGGGGTTGTTTGTTTGTTTGGGTTTTTTTGGTTTGTTTTGTTTTTGTTTTGTTTTGTTTTTGTGTGGGGTTTTTTGTTTGTTTGTTTGTTTGTTTTTTGTTGTTGGTTTGTGTTTTTTTTGTCAGGGTGTCCGCTGTCCCCCGCGGGTGGCTGTCCCGGGTCCCGGCCGTGCCGGGGTGTCCCCGGCTCCTGCGGGAGCGGTCCCGGCGGTGCGGGCGCTGTCGTTCCCCGCCGCCGCCACCGGAGGGCGCCCCTGGCCGGCCCGCGGGGCGCTGGGGCCCGCCCGCCCGCACAGACCTGCGCGGTCCCGCGCCAAACTATTTCGAATAATTCAAAGAAAAGGGGGAAATGCAATCTGGGAGGCGAGGGCTGAGGGAGGAAAGAAGGTTTCTGAACAGCTTTTGCGCTTCTGAGGCGGTCTCAAGGCTTTCGTGCTCCAGTCACATCATCCCTTTCCCCTGTTACTTGAGGAAGCCTTTCACGCAGCCACATGGAGGGGAAAAAAATAAAATTGTAGAAATAAACAGAAAAATGTCATTTTGAATGTAGCTCTTTATTTTACAGCCCATTCTGTCGTTACTTCCACGGGAAGGGACATAGTCTCCTGCAATTACCATTAGCAGTTTTATTGCAGAGATTTTCTACCTTCCTCAGGATCCCTCTGCAGCGGAGCCCATCCGCAGGGTGCCCAGCGAAGAGCGCAGCCCCGCACACGTCCCTGCGCTCCAAAGCCGGGCCTGGGGATTAGCAGCCAGCCCAGGGATTAGCTTTTATGCCTGGGCACTGGGGCGTTCAGAGCACTTGCTACTCGAGCCAGCCTGCGTGGCTGGCCGTGGAGGAAGGGTTTAATGCGGAGGCCAAGACAAAAAGCAGGTAAAGGAGCCCCCAGCTCTCCACAGCAATACCTGGGAGCCCTAAGCTGGCTTCAGTCTGTCTCTACCCTAGCAGACAAACCCCCCATGGGAGCTTCCTGGTGTGACAAAGCAGAGTGACAAAGGTGCTTGCCCGCAGCCCAAGCAAAGCTGTGCATTAACTCCCTGCCACTGCTCCTGTTGTCCTTGAGCCGCGCGGTTAGAACTGAGTTAGCCTCGTGCTGTGTGGATGTAACTTGACAAGAGAGCCTATTTTGACCAGTTCTTCATATGTCAAGAAACCGAAATGTTCCTTGAGATCGCCAATAATGAGTTGAAATGGCCTTTGAAGCATCTGGTAAAGGAAGACTGAGAGGAAATGTGAAGCCAGATCTTTCACCCATCATCAGCTCTCTGAGATGCCACAGTATTTAACAGCTGCAGAGCACACAAACAGTTATGGGGCATTCTAGAATGAGCAAAAATGCTCCCCAAAGCAGGGGCTATGGATCTGTACAGAGAACTTTTACTGTCCCCTTGCTGTCTGTGTGAAGAGTGGAAGGTGGAGAACTGAGTTACTCAGCTGTTCCCGATGGAAAAAAGAGACTTGCCCAAAAGAGAAAATTTATTTTATCTTCACACAGCCTGGGGACTTTCAAACTTGGTGAAGTAGAAGTCAGTGTGAATATTCAAACTGGACAAGCTGTAATGTGAGCAGTGAAGGAAACTGCTGCAGTCAGGCAGAGACTGAGGAATGTAGGTCCCTGGCACACTGGTTAGAAACCGTTTTCAGGCAAGGTTCAATCCAAAGACTGATTGAAATAGCAGGCCATCCAATTTGATTGTAGCAGGACACAGAAAAGTGGATGAGGAGATCTATTGTAATTCATCCAGAACAGAAAGAAATACGGAGACCTCCTCTATCAGGTGGGACATTTCAGATAGAAAACCTCTGCTTTTGGCATTAAACCCAAAACACAGAAACATTAAGCTGCTGAAGCCAAAGCAGCTAAGCCTGGGTTAAACAGCTAGCAGAAATGCCTAGCTGGAGCAGGGGTGGCAGCCTGGGTAGTAATACTCATTCTCTTGGAAAAATTTGTATTTTCTTCCATTTAATCAGTGGTTCTGTATGTTCCTCAGCTACTGGAGCTCTCATTTTCCACACTGGGAAGCCAGGGGTAGGCCAAGCAGTGAGAAAGGCGGTGAACTCTTCATGCCTTAGCAAAACCAAGACCTTTCCCCTTCTTGTGTTCCTTCCTCTCTGTCCATTTCAGCATACTTCTCCTTCTCTTTCCAGCCTTTTGTACCACCTTCTGACATGCTCCTGCGCCTCCACCTTAATACCAAATCACCACATTTAAAGCATTTGGAATTTAAGTTGGCCTTCCTCTCCCTCCAGAAACAACTTTTCTCTGTGCCTTCATTTGCGGGTCTGTGGATCAGCTCCAAGAAGAACTCACAAGTTGAACCCTTTGGTTGCTTCATGTGGCTGTTGTACAACCAGATAGGTTTCAGTAACACATGTGTTGAGCTTAGTGTAGAGAACATCTCTTTCATCAGTGAAAACACAGCCCCTGTGCCTGACAGGCTGGCTCCAGGGTTTTTATTGCACATCATAGGACAGGGATGGCTGCAAGCACATAAGTGTGATGGCAGGTTCAATGGGTTTTCAGCTGTGAAAATATATCTGCTGTCTCCCCCAGACCCAGAAAGACTGAGTGCAGCCACAGAGCAAGTTCTCTTCATGTAGGTAAAACCCCTCAAGCTCCCTAGAGCTCAGTCTTCCAATTCAGGAGCACTGTAGGGGTAGGATCTCCTTCACCCAGCTCACATCTATTTTTGCAGTCCACTCCTGGTCTGCCTCCAGTGGTCCCAGCACAGCTGGGCTTTACCAAGCCTCACATGAACCTTCTTTAAATGTTGCCAGAAGGTGCCTGCAGCCACCTTTCCAGCAAAAGGAAAGGGTCACATGCATAATTAGCAGTCCGTGTTTACACAGAAAATCCAAAACCCCTTCACAGAATGTGATGTATGCACACAGGGAGGCCAGTTGCCTGTTTTGAGTACACAGTGACACACTTGAAGGCTGCCAGATTTTGCAACTCTTTCATGGTGTGCAGATGGTGAAGCTTTTCAACAGATTGAGAAACTTAGGGGAAAAAATAAATAAAAAAAAGAAACAAGAATTAGGAATTACAAAAGCCAAACACAAATCCTCTGACAATTGTCGCTGCTTGGAATTACAACACATGCAGAGGATGGCAAAACCACTGTCAGTGAATCACCATAGAATGCGTCAATTTGCTTAATTCTTCGGGAGTCATGACATGACTCATTCCCAACCTGAAGACCAAAGAAAGGTTTTGAAGAAAAAATTTTGGATTAAGCAGGCTCTTTGCAAAAGAATGAGGACAGTTTAATTCCAGTCTTTGATATAATTTCATTAATGCTCCGTGATGTGATTGCAAAACAAGGCCATCCCTGATTGGTAACATCAGGCACTCATCTTTAGTGGAGCAAATTGGCTACGTGTGGAATGGACAATGCTGAGCAAGCCTTCACTTCTTTCACTGACAAGTGTTGTCTAATGTTCTGATGTGTTCTTTAGTGTAGTTTTGTAATTGGTGTGCCTACTCTGCAGGCAGGCTCCAAAAGCAAGGTGCTGTAAAAAGACCGCTCAAAAGACAACATCCTTCTTTTTCAGTGGGGATATGTCAAGCCTTGCATCTGATTCACATGGGAAAAGAAATTATGATTGTATGAGTCATTTCAGCCTTTGGATACGTAACAAAATGTACAGTGTGATCTGATGCATGACTAATGTGTTTGTGTATTTAAGAGTCTGTGGGTGCTAATGGAAGTGAACAGAGGCATATCTAGAAAAGAAGACACTTCTGAGCATATTGGTTCATTACTTTTCATCTATACATAATCAGCTGCTGTTTTATAGATCCAAAAAAATTCCTCAATGTTTTGTGTGTTTTAGGACTGCGCTTCAAAAGTACCCTACATCAAGTCTTTGTTTAAACATCCCACTCATCTGCCATTAACCATCTCATTGTGTTTCATTTCAGTTCATTTGCAAAGGCTGCGCACTATCTAATTAACACAAATTTTGTTGCTTGCTGGAAGCTTCCCTTCTCCAAGCTGTCACTCCCAAATATGTTCATGAGAAATTTCAGCCTTTGTTAATTGCATTGGCAAAGTGACCTTTATTCTCTCTGGGTACCTCCATTATTCACAGGTAGTTACTCAGTAACCTGTAGGAATGTTGCAGGCCTGTCATCTCTTATTAAGAGTTGTGCTCCCTGGCTAGTCAGTGTTGGTGTTGTGGGCCTGAACCCTCTGGTATTGGCTCTACCCTCCATTTGGAAAGGGTGTTCATGAACCAAACTTCTTGGAACTTTTTAATTATCAGGGATTTTCTCATGACAAATTGAGCTTGAAACAGCAAGAAAAAAATGTGGAGAAAAGGCCTAATATTTGCATTTTCTTTAACCAACAGTTTGCATATAATAACTCAAACAAAATAGTTAGTTGCATTTTTTAAATTAACACAACCATGAAAATTAATATTAAATAATTTCTATTCACCCCAGTTGTGGATTTTGTGGTGATGATTCATTCTAAGAACTGCTCATGTCCAACTTAGTGAAACTTTGTGAATAGTTTCATTTATATCTGGCAGCACTCTGAAACACATTGCTATGGGATCTTCACATTGGGATCTTCACATTCTTTGGATCAGTGTTTACAATAGAGTCATAGAATGGTCTGGGTTAGGAGCAACCTTAAAGATCATTAGCTTCCAAACCCTCTGCCATGAGCAGGGACAACTTTCACTAGATCAGGTGGCCCAGAGCCCCATCCAATCTGATCTGAAACACTTCCAGGGACGGGGCATCCACAGCTTCTCTGAGCAACCTGTTTCAGTGCCTCAGCCTTCTCACAGAGAAGAATTTCTTTCCAATGTCTGGTCTAAACCTATTCTTTTCCAGTTTGAAGCCATTCCCCCTTGCCCTATCACCACATGCCTTTGTAAAAGTCTCTCTCCACCTTCCTTATAGACTCCCTTCAGGTACTGAACAATTAGGTTACTCCAAAGCCTTCTCTTCTCCATGACTAGTTAAGATTTACTTTACACACATACATTTTTCAGCTC
This sequence comes from Oxylabes madagascariensis, assembly GCA_013400675.1. Taxonomy (NCBI): domain Eukaryota; kingdom Metazoa; phylum Chordata; class Aves; order Passeriformes; family Timaliidae; genus Oxylabes; species Oxylabes madagascariensis. Next base: position 25,161 of record VYZR01105285.1, read on the forward strand.
TCTCATGAGTATTCTGTTGACCTATCTCCTTTCCTTTCCTGCTTTTATCTGTGTTTTGCACAGGCACTACCATGATATTTGAACATCTATCACATTACTCTGGCACCACACTGTAATGAGGTATGTAGGCAGAATGGACCAAAAATTAATTTTAAGCTCAGGGTGCAAGCCCATCTCAGTTGAAATAAGTAACATTATTTCTGATTCATCCTTCTGCTGTTAGTACTGAGCAGAATTGTCACAGCATGAAGGAGCCAGGACAACCAAAAATACCTTCTGAGTCTCTCTCAGGTCAAATATAGCGTCACCCCAGTCCTGTGCTGAATTTAAAGCAGTTCCAGTAGTGATGCCAGACTGTGACTCCAGTACCTAATTGTGCACCTAACACAGAAATGACATAACACAAGAAGAAAAAAGCTTTTTGGACCTGTCTGCCCCAGGACAGTAGGACCAGAAAGCACTTTCAATGATCCCACCAGTGTCTTTAGACACAAAAAAAAAAAGGAATGAGGCCTCTCTGTCAAGTTTGCAGTACTTTGTCCAAGTGTTCTCAGCCAGTGACAACTTCTTTAGGTGGCCAGCATTAATCCATTAGCAGGAGGATTCGACAGCCACTATCACTTGAGCCAGTTAAAACTTTTGCTTTCCTCCCCGGAAGTGTTTCAGGCCAGTTTGGGTGAGGCTTTGAGCAATCAGATCTAGTGAAAGGTGATCCTGCCCATGGCAAGGGGGATGAAACTAGATGGTCTTTAAGGTCCCTTCCAACTTTGATTCTATGATCTGTCTGACTTTGAACAAGAACAAAGGCCAAACGCTTGTAGCAAAGGAGACACAGAGCTCATCTTCTTCTGAAAATGCATGTGCTATGAACAATGACCTCTGTGTCAGCCCACAGCACTGTCCTAGCATTAAATTGTCCTTGGTAGCATTACAAAACACCTGTTCCTTTCATATTTTATTCGTCATGCTATTATAATCATTGCTGCACAGAACAGCAGAGGAACATTGCCCTTCCTTTCCCAGAAACTGTACAGATCTGCACACTCG
>VYZR01105313.1:0-20397 GCA_013400675.1 Oxylabes madagascariensis
AAAAAAAAAAGGAAGGAAAAAGCTCAAAGCAAACAATCCAGATCAGCTAAAAGAAAAGCTACCACCACAACAGCCTAAACCACATATTACACTCCAGACAGTATCAGAAACAGTAAAACCAAGCCAAGTCCTTACTCTGTCCACAAACAATGCCAGACACTCTCAGAAGTGCTTAACTTTTCACTGACAGGCAGTAGAAAGCTGGTTTATTCCTCCCATTAGTCAAATTCTCTAACTGCAGCACACATACAAAAAGCCCACAAAAATGTAAATAGATTTTTTCCTGTCTTTGGTTGCTGAAGCTGCTGCAGAAATGATACACCCTTGCTAACAAGAGGAATGTCCACAAAACAATCTGTCTAGATACTAAAATCTCTGCCCATGGCCACTCCAGCTTCTCAGAGCTAGCTGGGTAGCTGGAAGCACAGCTTGCATGATCTGGCTTCAGGGACAATATGATGTTTTATCCCCAAATCCAGCATGCAGTGCAGTCCAAAGGCACTGGTTGTCGGGGGGGGAGAATCATGGTGATCTGCTTGCCAGCTGCTATGTCGCCTTGCAGCCAGGTAAGGCCCAGCCGGGGAGTGAAAGCACTTCATATTTTCTCCCCCAGCATTCCAGCTACTTCCCTAGCTTGGCCCTTGCCACCCCAGTTTCAGCCAGCCAATTCACATTCACATCCTAACAGGATTGCACAGTAGACTCTGCCGTGGTCAGCTCCTTAACACACCCTTCTTTATTGCTAAAGTTGTACATGTCAACCCAAAACTGAATGGCCTTCACTATAAAATGTTTCCTTTGGAAAGGGAACAAATACATCCAGTAGAAGCCATTGACAATGGTGTGGTTGCAGGGCTTATAACAAATTATTCATCGAGTTTTTTCAAAAGCTCCAATGGGAAAAACTCCCCCCAGCTACTGTATTCTGCCTCCTGTAAAGCAAATGTACAGCTTTGGAAAGGCTGTATCAACCAGATGGGATCACCTACAGCTTCCTTCAGTTGGGAGTCAAGACTTCTCTGACACTCGTTTCATTTCCTTTGTAAGACAAGGTCAACCATAAGGCTGGGACCTTCATCAGAGGGCAAAAATTGCCAGTCCTAAGCTATTAGCAGCTTGCTGGGGGACAACAGTTTTGCTTTTGATACTTCTAACTTCTCCTATCTCAGTGTACATTATTGTATCTGTCATATCCTGGTACTCATCACACTTTACAGACTCTTTTCTGCCTGCTATAGGACCCATGCCAAAAAAGAAGAGCTTTTAAGAAACTCGGAGCCTTTCTCTATGCCAAGCTGGCCAATGTTAAAATTGCCCAATCATGCTCTTTTTTACTTATGTCCTTTTATTATCTTGATAAGTAAATTTAAAAAACCCAAAAAACTTCCTGAACTTCTTTACCCTGATTCCAGAGAAAACATGAGAACAAGCAGCCAGAAGCTATGAAGAAATCGTCCGCTTCTCAGTCCCCTAAGAATCAAGTTACCAGAGGCACATGCAGCCACCTAAGCAAAGCTGCCAGCCAGCACCCTCCACCACCATTTCCACTGGCAAGCATCAAAAGCGAAGCAGCACCCACTTCTACCACCAGTGCCAAATGGGAAAGCCCCCACACACTTCAGTGGACAGCTCGGTGGAGAGCAGCTGCCTTCCTGTGCTTTCTGTAACCTCCTTCTCTTGTTACCTCTTCATCTGAGAGTTCCGTGCACTGCTGTGACTCCAGGCTTGCGGCAGGTAGATGTAAGAAGTCCTTTATATACAGAACAAAGGTTTTAAAGAACTTAAAACAAGTAGCTACAGGCTAACATGTATTCAGAAATGCTCCCAGGTGCCCTCTTACGCACACCAGCGCTCTCAGAGGCCTCCACTGGTACACAGATACACAGCTGACGTTCATGTCACAGCTCTGGATGCCCAGTAAGAGCCAAGTGAAGCCAGCTATAGGGGGCAAGGTGGAAATCACTGAGTGAAAGGGTTTGAAAATGCAGGAGAATGAAAAGACTCCAGGATTCATCCCTTTCTAAGACAGCAGACACTGGGAATGTAGCTATTATTATTAAATGACACGAGCTCAGACCTTCTACTGTGTCTATGTAGGCTCCAGCTCAAGAGAAGAAAAACCAGAGAATCTGTTTCATATCTCCTACATGGGCTAGACAACTGTCTTCCACAGTCCTATTTTGGAAGGCAAATTTAATTGGTCTATAAAATGAACACAGGGTGTATTAAGCCCTTTCCTTGTGCACACAGAAATGCTCATCGCTCATCACTCTGTTGTCATCCCAATCTTTTGTCTTTGGCTTTCTCTTAGAAGTGAAGCACCTCCTTGGAGAGAACCGTGCTGGAGGGCAGAACTGAGAGGGTCATTTTTTTCTCGGTTCCAAAAGAATCTCAGGAAGAAGTCAGACCCCAGAAGAAGGAAAGCAATCGTACCGTTTTGTCTGGGGACAAGGCTGATGACCACACGTCCGGTTGTTGTCCGGTTGTGGTTTATTCCTGCACAGGTAGTCTGGATAAATTTCATTGTCTATGGTACAAAACACCAAGCGGGATTGGAAACCTAGGGGACAAGCAAGAGAGTATCTGATCAACACAAGCTACCCAGGGCTAGGTTAGCAATGCACTGGAGTCATCAAGACAAGTCTCTAAAGTCATGTAGAATCCACACCTGTCCCAGCCGTTCTGGAAAAGAGACAGGTGCAGGTCTCTGTCTCGCTATATGGACAAATGATGCCTTCCCACAGTATAGGAGTCTACTGGAAGAGCAGCAGAGACGGTATAGCTCTGTGTAGCTGAGGGGAATTTTTCCTGTTATATTATGGATCGAGACTCACAAGGGGAGTGTCCTACCCGTAAATTGCTCGTGAAGGAGCCCTGCAAGATGTGTGCAGTGTACAGCAAAACTGGAGGTCTCCTGTTAGACTCAAAAAATCAGTCTTCTGAGGACTGGATATGGGAGTAAAACTTGCAACTCTTCGTGCTTCCTACAGAGTATGAGCGCCCAGGCAAAGACAAACTTGGCACCTACAGTCACAATATGGCAAAAGCTGCCAAAATGGCCATTAGCACGGAAGTCCAGAAGAGGCTGATAAGACCTCCATATACTAATCAGCTGGAGAGGGTTTTTTTGTTTGATTGAAGTTTTTTGGTTTTTCTTTTAAGCTTAAAATCCATAATGTTGCTCATGGAGGAATCTGTAAACTGAATATGATAGGACACCCCACGAGATCTGACAGTCCTCTTGGAGAGAGGGAATCTTCCAGGCTGTGGCAGAGGAGAAGGATGTGATTCACTAATGTAGGCCAGGTCTCTCTGGAGAGGACCTCTCAAGTAGTTGAAAAGACCATGAAGACGTGAAGCAAATCAAAACAAAGGCTATCTATGAAGATTCTTAACAGGTCCTAGTAATAAGTCTGACGACTAGGGAATGGAAAATAAGAACAAGGCATGGGGCAAATTCCTGTTGTGACTCCATGCATGACCCTTCCTTGACAAAACCTTAGCAACACCCTGTGGATCCCTGTGCTGCCTTCCAGCAGGAGACTGCTGGGAAGCTGCTGCAGAGGGCAGCACACTGTCACACTGCCTGCAGGGTGTGGATATAAACCCCACACCAGCCATCAGGGATCAGGTCCTCTCCCCTTACCTCCTCCACATTCAGAGCTGCACTCACTCCAGGAACTGTAGCTCCAGCTGTAGCCTGAGGCCTGTCCTTGCAGGGGCAGGTAATACTCATACTGTACTCCTGTGTTTGGCTCCTGGCTGATGAGCTGCAAAAGCATAGGAGGAAATCAGGGAAATTACACTTTTCCTCTTCACAGCATTTCCCCACCATGTCTGAGCGTTTGGGCTAACTTGCACCCCTCCCATTCAAGAAGCACTAATTCTCTGCACTGGATTGTCTCCTTGCCTTCCATCATATTCTGGAGAGCATTATTTTTCAGAGAAGGGTACATTAATCCCTCTCAGCTTTAGAAAATCCAGCTGCTCCTGTCACAGCAAGTACATTTCCTACCCTACAGCACAGTATAACAAGCAGTGTCCTGGAGCCTGCCCCAGCATTTGGTGCTGACTCTTGCCTCCCTGAGAGTCAGTGCCCAAAGGAATAGGCAGGAAACCAACACTGAGCCTTGCACTCATTGCTCATTTCTGGGCAAGAGAACCAGAGCAGCAGCAAGTGCTATTTCTGCAGTCTAGCTTGAAGGCCACAGCCTGGGGCTGCTTGAAGGCCCAGATCCCTGGGGGCCCTACCAGGTCTCCAGTTTTTCCCAGCATACTCCCGCCGTGTAAAGCAAGAGCAGAGTGTCAGCAGGGGAAGGCACAGCCTCTCACCTCAATGACGAGGGGTTCTGTGGTGGGACCCCGGGCGTGGAGGAGCTCTGGGGCCACATCACCCTCCGAGCCACGGTCATAGTGCAGCACCGTGCTGGCCACCTGCAGCGCCCGGCTGAAGTCAATTGTCCAATGCCCGTTCAGGTAATAATCTCCTCGCACATTCTTGACAGCTAGACAGACCCACATGCCAGAGAAAGGATCATAAGAACTCCACAAAGTTGCTCCTTTTTCCACTCAATACTGTGTCACAAGCAAATGAGAGCAACCATCATCCCCCATCAGTGCTGCCCTTCCCGTATGGCCTTTTTAGCAGAAGCTGCTCCACATTCAAACAGTGGTTCTTGCCAGCTTTGCTGCAGATCAAGCACTTCTTTGCTGCACAGCCAAAGGCCTCCAGCATATTCCTGCCCTGCCTCTGCATTCCCCGCTGTTAGTTGCTGGAGCACAGCCGATGTCAGCCTCTGTCCTGCTTGCCATTAAGATGTGGGATTCACACTCCACTGCCTTTACACCACAATCTGGTTCATCAGATACTCAATTCAGAAAGCAAGATGTGTGCTGAATCCAGTTTTCTACAAAGGAAAGCATCACTAGACTGATTTACCCTAAGCACTGAGTGATGAAACACTCAGAAGTAAAAGAGTATTTGCCTTTTCCACTGGAATTTTCTCAGCTGTCCCTAAAAAGCTAGGCACGGCCTTTTCTCCCTCCTTCTCCCCCTCTGCAGAATGAACAGAGTTTGAGGCTGTACAAATGCACCAAAGAAATCTATGGAGAAAAGAAGCCCACCCCAAACTTCTAGATGGCAGGAGTAGAGAGGGTTTGCATTCACCAAACAGAACTCATAGCCAAATTTGGCTAGATCAGCTAGGTTCATTTTAAGTTATAGGCAGGAAGTCTCAATGTGGTTTGCGTATTTTTATTCCCCACCTAACAGCAAGATCTCCACAGGAGAGAAAATGAATTAAATGTGAAGCCCAGAGTTGTGCGTCACTCATATTTCAAGGATACTCAATATTCAGATCCTGATATTCAGTTTTTCACTTTGCCATATCAAGCCCTCAAGGTAAACCGATACCTTAAAACCAGATTTTAGCACCATGGCTGGAATCCAAATGGACTGATACACAGTTTCTGACATCAATCATACCTAGAAAGTTCCTGCTGGGCTTAACCTCCTTAATTTGGATGCTTGTGGCTCCCACAGGAATAATAAAGATTTGATTGTAACCTGGAAAAAAAAAAGGGGGTTATTCAATATCTGACTGTGGGTGCCATACAGCGACTTTTCTGTGCCAAAGATGCTCATGGTTTCATTCGGGCCTGAACAACTAGATGAGCTTTTTGATGCTGACATGAAGCATTTTCATCACCACTTTAACTGCATGCTGAATAACCTCAACCTACATCATCCACAGATCAGTCCAGGTGTAAAAAATTTCAATGACACCTCAGAAAAGTCCATTTTCTACATTTTGAAATCTTTGGAATTTCAGCAAGAATCACATTGGAGTTCAACACAGAGAGATGTGACCACAAGTGCGGTTGACATCTTGAAATTTTTCAAAATTGGCCAAATGCAGAAATTGCAGTCCCATTTCTAGCCCTGCACATGTCCTGGTGGGGCTATCAAGACACTGCACAGCCTCACGAAGGCGGTGTATGGTGATATTACTATGGTGCATTTATAGCACCTGCTGGAGAGGGAGAGGGGAAAGACATCAGCAGCATGGCAAGTACTCCAATATGGACACAGATAAGGGAAGTGCTTCCCAGGATAAGGCCAAGAGTACCTTTTCTGATGCCAAGGCCACACACTGTACAGATATTTCAAGTTATCACCCAAGCATGCCTATAACGATCATGTGAGCAGCTGTCCCCACCAGCCCTTGTAGCAGTTGATTTTTGGTTTAACTCTCTCCTTCTCACCTGCCCAAACTACCTAGGATCATCTGTACCTTTGGGGAGGCTGGTCACATCAAAAGTGCCCTTCACACCATAGCAGGTGCTGCCATCTCCTCCACACTGCAGGCACTTGTCTTCCTTCTTTGCAGATTCCAGCATATTATCACAGCCAACAGTCTGTCAGAGCAGAGGAACATTAATAGGAATAAACTGTGATGACAGAGGGGGGAAAAAAAGGCCAAATGCTGGACAGATCTATTGAGAAATCCTGAATCTAGGGAGCCTGGAAAGTCAGGATAGGGCAGAGAAAATGACAAAGCTGTTATCTACTATTTCATATCCAGAGCCAGATAAATGCTGTCCACATGCTAGTCAGCATCTTGAAACTCAGTGATTCACCTTTTCTGATGCTATTATGAAAGGTCAAGTAGAACAAAGGGAGACAACAGAAAGACTGACAGACCTAATGACGAATGAAGGAAGTACCAAGATCCCTAACCTGACAAACTCCCTCTACACAGATATCTCGCTTGCCAGGTTCACAGGTCGTCCCATCTACCACTGCTTCCTTGTGCCTGTAGTAGAAGTTTTCTCCCTTGGGAATACAGTTTAACTCACACTTATTAGGTGCTGGAAGGAGAGAAAAGAGAAACATTATGTAATAGCTTGATACTGCATCAGGAGCCTAGTTCTAGATCACAGGAGCAGAAACAGAGGCGTCTACTGATATTAAGTGGCAGATATTGAATGTATTTCTGGGTCACAGACTGCTGGAGGCTGGAAAAATACCTTAGTAAAATATCACTGTACTCAAATATTTCCTCCGGGGACATTGGTCTAAGTGGATATTTGGTTATTCCTTCATAGGATTGCTTTTATACTCCCTTGGAGCACAGAGTTTTCTAGAACGAGAACAAGTACTGATACAGAACAGTTATTTTAACAACCAACAAAATAACCCTTTATATCCACCTTAAAATCCCTCATAATTTGTTAACCAGCTGTAAATGATACCATATCAAAGCTCAGAGCAAGGACCCCTGGTTCCCACACCTGCCTTCTGAGCTGGTTTCTCAAGAAAGCATGGGCCGATGAAAGAGATGTATTTTCTGAAGCACTCATTAATTACATACATTTGCTTCTCTTGTGCCCTGCTAATATTCTTTTGACAATACTGGAAAATACAGCAGAACTTCTGCTCCTCTAATACTTCGGAACCTAGCTGCAAGCAGTTCCAGATTTCCTTGAGCAATGTTTCTGAAGGAATAGCTGTTAAAGAGACAAGTACGTATTGCTGCAATGCTGTCTCTTGGCGCATGCATCCAGTGTCTTCAGGACAGCAATACTTTGCTGCTGGCAAAAGGATTTTTTCAATGCCAGCTCCTGCCCCTCACTCCAACTAAGGATGTGCCCTGCAAGGTTACTACAGTAAAAAACAATACAGTCACTTCAAAACATATTGTTGATAGGTAGCAATGAAGTGTAACCTCACATGTTTATCTTTACCTCCATAATATGGAAGCCACTTATATTTCTTGCCTTGGAATTCTGTCCCATCAAACTCAGCACATTGCTCTGCTCGAAAATCCCGGGAGCCTTCCAGGCAGTTCTGTTTGGGAGAGAAATTTTTTGTATTGGAGTATTATAAAAAAGGAGGAAAATAAAGTATACAATAAAAATTTGGGGTTTAGTCTTATTCCTCCCCTTTAAATTGGGGCATAATTTCAATATACTTTTGAATGGATGGTGTTCATGAGCTGCATCCACCAGCGATATCAGAGAAACAGGAACTAATAATCGCATCTTATTTCTTAACAAGAATTATGTTTGTCTGGGGAAAAGGAGCAACAGGCAAGAAAAACTAAAACCAGAGCACTATACCTGAACATTACATGACCGATAGCTTCGTGTCGGTCCAACACAACTGGGAGGACCTTCTGTCCTGGAAGACAGAAAAAATACATGGAGCTCTCTGAAAAATACACATACAAAAAGTCATCATCATGGCAGACGTTACAAATCAACTTCACACCAAGCATGTCACCCTCACAGAGTTCCCTGATACAGCAAAATAACTAAAACGCACTTCTTCACCACTAAAGCAAGCTGGCATTTTCTAGTGGTATTTTACGCTATGGTTTGTGTCCTGGCATGAATGAGACACCCACCATGAACAACTGCAGTACAGCTCTTCGGGGTCATGTTTCAACTAAATAATGGAAGCTGAGATTTTAGTCCATTGTCCACCAGCAAAGGGTCGAGGTGTCCGTACAAGAAAGAGAAACATGTTATGAGCAACACGAGGATAGTGGCCAATTTAGAATATCTTTGTGCATCATTTATCTTGTGCACAATAGGTCCCTTATTAGGAAGTGGTAAACATACCCATGGAAAGAGTGCAACACCCTTAGTCCAGTCAAATGAGCCCAGCTGAGAATTATGGAGAGTAACAATCATGGAGGAAATTGATCTAAAAAGCCAATCAATGCCTAACACCTCAGTGTTCCTAAAATGGAGAGATGGGCCTCCAGGGATTCTGGCAGGTATAAACCATAATGGGCAGCCTTCAAAAGAGAGCTTTCTTTATTCTGTGTGGGAAGTAGCAGCTTCATAACTCTGGTTTCTTCTATTACAAAACCTCCTCTCATTTCTCTAAACAGAGAGAGGCTGTTTTTTCCAGGGTATTATTGAGAGTCTGGCTTTTTTCCCTCCTTTGCTTTGTTTGCATCCACAACAGGATCTCTAAGGTCCATCATTCCCAACAGGTGCAGTACCAGTCATCATTCTCATTAGGATGCAGCTAACCCTGCTGCAAATGAGGTGGCACAGCACTAACACCACTTGAGCCAAATTCACTCCTCCATTTCCTCTGGGGCAATTTACTGTCCTGGAAATCATAAACCTGAGGAAACCTCAGCACTGTCACCAGGTCTCGGGAGAGAAACCAACTGCTCTGGCCTGTTCTCCATCTCCCTCAGGGCTTGCCACACTAGACCTGATTGAGCAGCTGCTACCACGCCAATCCCCTGATTGCACAGCCTCAAATCTCACAGAGAAACTGCTGCGCTCTATCAAAGGAGCCAAAGCAAGCATGTGTTGAAGAGGGCACCACCCAAAACAGCAGTGACAAGACTGAAACTGAGGTTCGTCTCAAAATGGACTCATTCCCCTGGGATCAAATGCTAAGTCATCTTTTTTCTGGATGTATATTGGAACAGAACTGCAGGAGCTCAGTAGCAGTACAACATATTTAAAGAAAAGGAAAAAAAAAAAGAGGTTAGCCCTTACCTCTGGGAGTAGCAGCGCCGTTGCCGAAAGCTGACACCACCACCACAGCTCCGACTGCACTGGCTCCATTCACCCCAGCTCCCCCAGACATCAACCTGCCGTTTCATCCGGCGGCCCTGGAAATAAAAAAACCACAGACATAGCAAAAAGACATGGCAACACAGGAAAAAAAAAAAAAAAGAAAAAGAAAATGAAGCAGGGATCCTTTGTGTTCTCTTGCAAAAAAGGCTGTCTTGCTGTGCTGTATTCCTAACATGAAAAGTGGCACACAGTAATACATCAGAAAAATCAGGTCTCTAGTGTCTAGGAATATTAGCTTCCTGAAGCCATGTAGCACATTCAACTTCATAATCTCTCTTAACTGCTACTGTTTGTCTATTCATAGAATTTCAGCACTTTTGAATAACGATCTAAAAGAGGATAACATCTTCATCTCAGCAAGGCAGAAAAGGCAAATCATTACTTCTGGGACTTTGAGCACTGTCACTCCACGCCAGATCAATAGAGCCACTTAAACCCAAATCCTTGGCTCTAAGTCCAATACCTAAGAGAAGTAAAGGAAGCAGAAAGAAAAGCTCCAGAACACACTTTTTACTGCAACAGATTTCCATATATGGACCTTTATTCCCCTTACTCAACTGTGTCCAATGACAATGTCAGAGTCTGAGCCATCATTAGCAAAATCCTTATTAATTTTGTATTTAGAAAGTCAGATACTGACATTAAGAGAAATAACCATGATAACATAGACAAAAAATTTACAAGTGTGATGGAACCAACCAAAATACATTGTCTTGGAAACATATAAAATATATATTTTCAGAAAAAAAGGCCCTCTGCAGCTGATGGGATCCACATACAACAAGGACTAATGTGGTTAGTGGGAAGAATGGCAATATCTTAAGGAAAAAAAAATTAGTATTTGCAAGATGCAGTAGGATTAATTCTGCTTGAAAAAAGAAGGTAAGTGCAGGGTTACGTGGTGAGTGACATGATAAAAACAGGGTTTGCCCTGCAGCTGTACCTGTAGGTGCAGTTTATGTATACAATTGTACACTACCTTACCACTGAGAAGATAGTGCAGGCCATTTGGGCACTGAGACATTTGCTGTAGTGAAGAGTGGGCAGGCAGAGAAAAAAAAGGTAAAAAATTATTGTGATGTGATCTAACTCGCCTCCACACACAAACATCCAAGCCTCTGCTAGAAATAGGAGCTAGTTTTATAAATCATCCAGTGAGTCCAGCTCAGGCAAGATGCATGGGTTAATCCTCCCTTGTCATTTAGACAGGTTTTATAGTTTTACACACACACTCTCTGCCTTACTGTATGTCCAAGTTACAGTCTTGTTTCTTTACTTCACCCTCTTTTAAGGAATAATTCCCTGCTGCTGGCAGAGCAACAGTCAGAAATATTAGCCACTCATACCTATGCATTTACTACCAAATTACCCACAACTATCCAGCTGCAGAGTCACCCCAAATTATTACCTGTATTTCTCTAATGTGTAACACTTTCTTCCTAGCCTAGATACTTACTTTTCTTCACACAAGTCCTGGGCAATTTTTTCTAATACCTCTGGCTCAGACTAGCTCTGTTTGCCTTCACCCTTGTTCGTTCAGTGGCACTGCCCAGGTTACAGCCGCTTCTACATACCTCCTCTTGGCCAAGTCAACATCTCCCTGACCCTGTGCCAAACCTTTCTCCCACTCTTTCACTCCAGATATTCAGCTCACTCTTTGTCTTCCGCATTCTCATTTGCCTTTCTGGGTGTAATCCCAACAATAGCGTTTTAGCTTTCAGCAAGGTTTCTTCAGCAATCTTATTTTCCCAAGTTTTTCTTTCAGATGCCTAATTCCTCCCCCTGTAATCCCTTCTCCCTTACCCTCAAAAGAATAAAATATGCTACCACTCTGTTTCTCAGCAGTCTTATTCCTCTGTATCAACTGACTGATTTAGGAGCAGTATTAGCTCACCCTGGAAACAAGGGACCTTTCAGTCAGCATAAGGGAGAAGGAAACATGTAGATAAAAATCCAAAGGAAGAGCATTTGAAAGTCAGATTACTGGAAGGCAATTAGGATAGAAAGCCCTTCCTTGACACACACACACCACCCTGATAAATATTCCAATACCCTTCCTACAGAACTAGCATTATTTATTCCTTCTATAGAGAGTAAAATCTTCAGGGACTCTTTGTTGTAAGGCTTATGCATCCACACAGTGCAGGAACAGTCATTTTTCTCAGTATCACTCCATTTATGTACACCTCAAAAGGAGCATCAGACAAAAGAATCCTCCCAAAGCTGTACAGTGTCAGAGAAACATTATAATAGGGGCCCAACTCCCATATTTGGAAATCTGCGTACGGTCCTCATTACTTCAGTAACTACTTATGTGTATACAGGCAAAGAAAAGCTGCATGTTTGTAATAAATAATAAATATATTATTACATAACCTGATAACAGGACATTTCTAGATGTTGTCAGCCAGTTTCTGTTCCAAAAGCCTCTTTCTGCTCTCTTCAGACGCTAGAATGCTTTTATCTCATGTCAGCCAGGACAACAAGATTCCATTCCCTCATGGATTTCAGAATGAAAAATATACAATCTTCATCACTGTTACAAATTAATTTGGTTCCATTCTTCCTTTGCTTCAGCCTGACATGCATACAAGAATGTAGTTTCTTTATCTGCACAAAGTATATATTTTAATGTTTCAACAGAAGTGAGAAAATGCATACAACCATCTTCCTTCACTTCTAAAAACTCCCCAAAGAGCAGTCAGTTAATGCCCAACTACTCTGTCCAGTTTTATCACCAGTTGAGACACCAGCAATGCATTCTTTCTGGGAATACTGACATTGCCCATGACCCTGGCACTGTGGGCTTTCAGGGCTCATTTGCATACAGGCTGCTGTGGTATAGAAATTTAGAAGGCCAGGGATTTCATTTTTACGAACACTGCATTGCTTTCACCAGTTCCTAGACAGACGAACTGCTGATGTAGCTGCAGCATCTGCTGTTACCAGGCCAACTGTATCTGATATCATCAGCAAGTAAAAATTTATGCCTCTGAGTCATTAGACCTCCAGACCTCATCTGCAAAGACAATTCCAGTATGCGTCACATGCAAACAAAAGAATTCTGGAAAAGTGTCCTAGATAACTTATTATATGCCATGTAATGTTTATTTTTGTGTATGAAACATGCACTGGAAGAGAAGCTATGAATGGGACTTGACTCAGAAAACAGAAAATGCTGGCACTATGTAGGAACATTTTAAAAGGGGTCCTTGAAAGACTTCCCAGTCAGTTTGATGAGATGGACAGGAAACTATGCATGGGAAGAGGACTGTGCTTCCCCAACAAAGGCATTGCAGGCATGCAGTGATCCACAAAGTTCATATCACCAACTGTGGACAAGTAATTCAGTGGGAATAATTTCCTAGGGCCTTGTTGCAACTCAAATACTAGCAAGCTATCAAAGCAAACATCAATTTACTATACAGTCCCAAGTGAGCAGTGAGGTGCTGCGGTCACACGTTCAAACAATCTACATCCCAGATAAGTTCTTACCCCTTGATCCTTGAGCACCTTTCAGGACCCAGAGATAGTCACCCTGAATTATTTAGTGATTTTTTTTGGTGCTGCTTTTTCAGACTGACAAGCAGCAACAAAACATCCTGTTACACCACTCCAACAGTTGCTGCTCAAAACACTTCGTTACTGATAACCACGCTATGCCTGAGAGGTTTCGGACAAGGCCACTGCTCGCTTTTAGCCCAGAAGGTTGCACAGCTTAGGTCTCTTGAAATGCAACTGAAGCATCATTGTGGACACTGAAATGTTGTTACTGTGACTTCTGGGCCTGTCTCACATGCTTACTAGGTTCCAATGGGATCAGATACAAATCTCAGTGCCAACAGGGAGAATGTGGTGGGGAATAGAGGCTGACGACAAGACCCTGTCCAGCTGTTACTCCTGAAAACAGATACTGCTCACAATGATAAAATGAGTAATGTGGTGTTACAGTTATGTAGTGTTTTCATGGCTTAAAACTACAGTCAAAATCAGACTCTCTCTCTTTAACTTTTCTTAGTGTTTTTGAAGTAACACTGCATCATTTTATTTGATAAATATCTACTTTCTGGTGTTCATCGTTTCTGAAATATGGTTAGTGTTTATTTTGACACACCCTGAACTGTAGCATCATTTAGGAAACACGTAGGAGAGAAGGGTGAAAACCAAATACTTTACTAAAGAAAACTATCACCACTATCACTCCAGTAATGGTTTCATTACCAAAGACTCAGCGAGTAAGACGTCTCCAGTGAAAAAATACAACTTTGTTCACATTGAAGTAATAAGTGCCCAGGGGAAAGTTAAAAGTGGAAAGGGAAAAAGAAACGAAAGTGTCGAGGTGCCCCAAAGGTTGGCTGCTCCCTGTGGGCTGGGGGCTGGTAGTGGGAGGCTCTCCCAGGACAATGCAGCAAGCCAGGGAGCGGCACAAGCCAGGGAGCATCCCCAGCCCTGGGAATTGGGTACCTCCACCTGAAACCAGGCTGGGAGTTGCGACTGCAGGTGGGCCGGGCTCATCAGGGTCCATGGCTGGCCAGGCAGAGCTGTGGAGATCCTCACTAGGGCAGGAGCCAGCAGTCCCAGGAGGCTACAAGGGGGTCCTGGGCAGTGGGCTGGGTGTGGAGAGTCCAGCCAGGGCCAGTAAAGCCTAGTAATGCCCTCAGGGCCCTAACAAAAACAACCACATGGAGTGTATCCTTAGACCATGTGCTCTTTGGGATGTGAACTCTTTCCTTCTTCTTTCTATATCCAGAAGAACTACCCAGTATTACAATGATGACCACCAATAATACATTTCCACATAGCTAAGCTCTGCATGACCTGTGGCATCCAACCCTCAAACTTAATTGAAAGGGAGCTGAAAACATTCAGTATATCTTACATGTTTATAATATAGATATCTGCTGCTATGCCAATATGCATTTTCAAGATGGCTCCATCTGCAACCAGCTAGGATATTAGCCAAAAATGGTACCAAAAATGAGCTAATGAATACAAACCACACCAGCAAAGCATTTTTTTATAATTCTGTCTTAACCATTGATCTTGGCTCACACACAGCAGGCTTGCAAAGAGCTTTGAAGGTGAATAATGCCAAGCACCATTTCTATGAATAATGAATAAGCAATCAAAGAATTGTATTTGAGTAAAACTAGAAAAACAAGAATGGAAGTGAACAAGATGATGACAGCAGGAAGCAAAATACAAAGTGCAGAAGAAGCAAATATCTTATTAAGACAAGCTGCTTTACGAAGATGAAGAAAAAGCCCCAGGCTTTGTTAGCTTTCATAGCTTGTGGTTTACACCCACTATGTACATCTCCTTTCATCCCACTCTCACCCTAGCCATGGCTCGTTAGCATATCCCCTCTTACAAATCCAGCAAAATCCAGCAGTTCCCCAACACCTTCATTTTCTCAAAACACTTCAGATTCTTTCTAGACCACTGACCCCACTCCCTCATGGTTCCCAGCTCTTTTCCATGTTCCCTGTTCAACTCTTCAACACTCCTCACTGTGCTACCTCTCTCTGGGCTGTCCCGCCCTAGAGCTGGCTCCTTCCACACCCACTGATTTCCTGTCAGCTGGGCAGGCTATGGTGCACGCCTGGTGCCCTGCACAGCCAGGGATGTGCTGCTCCATGGGACTGTGCCGTGTTGTGGGGCAGCAGGCAGAGCAGGTACCAGTTGCTTTTCAGAAATGGAAAGGCTTCCAGAAACTCTGGGTGATCTGGAGATGAGGAGGGAGAACTCTAAAAAATACAGCCATTGCTGAGAAGTCACATTAATTCTTGGAATCCTTGTGGAGAAAATGGAGCACATTCAGAAAACTCTACAAAGAGGATGATTGTGAGTAAACTTTATGACCCCAAACTTATTTAGAAAAGTGGACAAAACACACAGTATGAAATCATCAGAAGTTGTTTATCCAAGGGGCCTAACAGGAACTCAAGGCTGAAATGGATAAACTGTTACATACTAGCAGACAACCCTCTCAGCTAAATCCACTTCAACATGTGATTATTGGAAAGTGGAAAATCTGACACCAGTTTACAAAATGATCCCAGGGGAACCCATGGATCTGTACATTCACAGAGCGTAAAACTGACGTCAACTGATAAATTAAGAGAAGTTATAACAAAGAACAGAGCTAGCAAGCACCTGCATAAATACAGGATGTTTGGGCAAAAGTCAATAAAACTTTTAAAGGCAAATCCTTCTAAGAATATTGCAGTTCTTCAATTCACAAACACGTCAACAAAGATAACCTGCCAGATACACTCAGATTTGCAAAAAAACTTCCAAAAAATCCTTCACCTAAAGCTTTGAAGGAAGTTAAGCAGTCAGAAGGGCAGTTCTTCAATGGATGATGAGCAGGTGGCCCAAAGACAAAAGCAGGAGTAAAACCTCCATCCACTCCAAGAACTCACATTATCAGCAGAATTCCATAAGGATCCGGAATGCCTCAACACATTTATTAGTTATGCCAAAACCACAGAAGTAATGAAAGCAGATGATAAGTGTAATATAGGGTAATAAAGGACAACAGAAAACCAAAGACATACTGCAAAGAACTATGGGAAAACATTATAGCATAAGCAATTTATCGCTAAAATGACATTGGAGATTTAATGTAGGCAACTTAAGTCACACACACACACACAAGGGAAACACAAATCCTATTCCAAATGGCTATTATTTATTAATTATTAATTAATATTAATAAATTATTACATGATCATTGATATTTAGCTCTCAAGAGCAGGATCGTGGTATTATGGCTTCAAAGAGGCATTGACCAAATTCAGGGAAGAGAAACAGAGACATTTCAAGCTCAAAGGGTTCATAAACTGGAAGTGTTTTGGGGGAAATTGTACTTGCCTATCTTTTAATGTTTTTTTCTAGACACATGTATGTGACATAGCTGGAGACAGGTTATAGGGCAAAACAAACTGGTCCTACCCGATAAAATTATTCTTGTGCATGTTTTTTACCTTTCCCTCCATAGGAATAATAATAAAATCTCCTCTTTCTCTGTCCTGACGGTAATTTTTACTGTTTCTGTATGACCTTAACTTGATGTCCTTGTGCACCTTCTGCCCTTTTTTAAACCTGGTTAAGGCATCTAAAAGTTTATTCAATAGATTAGCACTTTAAACAATAACAATGTTGAGTTATTCAAAATAAATTAAGTTTTCAACCTAGAAATGCAGGTTCATATAAAGAAACAGTGTTCAGAGGAAAAGTATGACTTGGACAGATCCAGCATGTCAGGAAAACTGAACTTAAGTGGTGGCCAAGCAAAACTTCTCCTTTTATTCAGCACAATATCAAGAGGAACTATTGATTACGTGCAGGGGGTAGAGTAATGCTATGGAGAAATGTCAGCCTTCACAGTCTCAGGGTATTTCAGTCATATCCCTCCCAAAAAAATCACCAAAATCTCCAAATTTGAGATAGGCAGGTGAACAGATGAACTGAATAGAATATATTCCATTTCTGGTTCTTTTAACATACAGTATGATTTTTTATTAGATGTAAGACAGCAAGCTCTCATTTAAGCATATTTCCATCTGTAAGAGAAAATATGGGAACTAACAAACTCTGCTTGATTTCTAGTCTCTTATCTCTGATCTTCAAAGGTGGCCTAGGAAGCAAAACACTTACTCCAAGTGATAATTGCCTCCTTTTTCCCCCACTCTCTGTTCCTTTACACCTAACAAACATGTAATCTCTTCCTTTGCTAACACTTCCACTCTACTCTGCAGGTCATCTTTTACCTTAGATGCCCAACTCACCAATAAAGTTTAACTTCAAGTCAGGGAAACTGTTCTCAAGCTGCATTTACTTCAGAAAGATCCTGCTTCTCACTCAGAAAGGAACAGGAATCCCAGTTCTTAATTGCTGCATTGTTTTTCCGATGATATCACATTGCCTTAACATAAAGTAACCTCTCCCAGCAGAGCTAAAGCACATGGCTAATACTTCTAAGACCAAAGAAAAGAGAAAAATGAGCTAACCAAAAATCCATTCTCTTTATTTCAAGTGATAACTCTCTCTAGCTTTGAAGCAGGAGACAGCAATTACTGCTTTGCAGATAACATCCCTAGAACCAAAGGCACTACCAGAATTCTATTATTTAATTGTCATGTTAGACTTTTCATAAGATGTGCCACAATAGGCCTGATGACTTGAACCTATTAGCTCTTTAAGAAATACTTTCTACAAAGCACTTGAGTTACAGATGTTGACAGTTCTTAACAGAAGTATCTTTCATTTCTTGTAACAGTGCTCAGAAGAGCATTTACTTACTGAAAATACAGGAAGCGACACTGTTGTTAGCATGAGCAGAAGGAACAAGTTCTTCATCTCTGCCTGTGGGAACAGAAAAATTACTCATTAGGATTGCTTTCTTCTTTGCTGTTTGTTTGGTGGAAAACCTATGATACCATGTAGTAAAAATGGAGGTGGAAGTAAAATTAAGGGGAGAAAAGAAAAGCAGTTTTACCACTAAACTCCCTGGATAGATGAAGGCATCTGCAAAGATTGAAATTACCCTGCACAGAAAGCCAGGATATAATTACTGAGAGTGAATATTTCCCTGAACTTCCCTCTGGTATTATGAGAACACCATCCCCAGGCACAGTGGAAGGTGCATGCTGTTGCATGTCTGCCCTCCCACCCCTTTATGTATACACCTGATAAATTACTTGAAGATTGCAATGACTTCAACCAACCCAAGGTAAAAAAATTCCACAGTTAACATTTCTGTGCCCTACATTCATCGTGTGTGGTTGTGCTTGTTTAAAATCCAACAGTTCTTCATGGACAGCTATAGCTAGATTCCACCATGAGTAGTTACATCCCCTCTGCACAGCTAGAAAGGAGATCAGGTCATGTAGGCTGGTACGGCAGCATACAACAGTGCCTAAATTTGAGGCGTAATGCACATTTGGGACCACAATGTTTTGTTGATACATTCCCTGCTGCTACTTAATCCTTCCATTTTTGAGTTGCAGCCCACACCACTCACCAGATCTCACAGCTGTGACCAGGGACACTTTAGCCACTACAGACTGACTCTTTCTCATCACCATTTTCTCATGACCTTGTGACCAGTTAAGCCCAGGGAAAAAAAAAAAAAAAAGACGGACTAGATATTCCTAGCACAGTTTTATCTAGTTTGAGCTTCTTTCTAACTTGGGAAAGGAAAGGTAAAAGGAGAAATTTTCCTTTCACAGTACACAAAAGCATCAAGGAAGACATAGTTATCTCATCGGTCCTTGTAACAACATCTGTTTTAATATTAAAACTTCATATATAGCTCCTTTAGCCTGATCTATTAAATCCAGATAAAATACAGAATGTGTATAACTATTAACAATAACATTGATATAAAATCACTGTTGCATGAGGGTATGACATCAGAACCAAGAAATAACCAAAATGAAACTTACTTGATCTGGGATTTGAGTATTTCAGGTTACTTTATGATGAGCAGCCATTTTTCTTATAGTCCTAGGTCTCAATGAACAGATCTTACAACTCTTCAAGTATACCATGGATTTTTACACTCCCAACATTCACCATGCCGNTCCTTTAACTCCTTGTAGGACCTAGGGTACAGCAGCATTTGTTTATTCTGCTTGTTTGCCATTCTTCTCACTGCAGGCTGGGTGTGTTGGTACGTGGGGGAAGGAATGAAAAGGACAGGNGACCAGTTAAGCCCAGGGAAAAAAAAAAAAAAGAGACGGACTAGATATTCCTAGCACAGTTTTATCTAGTTTGAGCTTCTTTCTAACTTGGGAAAGGAAAGGTAAAAGGAGAAATTTTCCTTTCACAGTACACAAAAGCATCAAGGAAGACATAGTTATCTCATCGGTCCTTGTAACAACATCTGTTTTAATATTAAAACTTCATATATAGCTCCTTTAGCCTGATCTATTAAATCCAGATAAAATACAGAATGTGTATAACTATTAACAATAACATTGATATAAAATCACTGTTGCATGAGGGTATGACATCAGAACCAAGAAATAACCAAAATGAAACTTACTTGATCTGGGATTTGAGTATTTCAGGTTACTTTATGATGAGCAGCCATTTTTCTTATAGTCCTAGGTCTCAATGAACAGATCTTATTACAACTCTTCAAGTATACCATGGATTTTTACACTCCCAACATTCACCATGCCGATAAAAAAACTTGTTCCTAAATACTTTCTCTTTCAGATGTAAAAGCTACTAAAAGATTCATTTGCACCAAATTCTGTGTGCCAAATAGTAATAAAGCAGAGAACATGGAACTGGGAAAACAAACAGTGATAAACTTCTCTCCCTAAATACTGAGTGCCAATCATAAGATTCATAAGAAAATGAAGATATAGGAGCTTTTTATATAAAAAGGCTTTTATTAATTTTGGTTTAGTCATTCTTAGGAAACTGAGGGAAGACTGTATCCTCTATCACCCGCAGGTGCTACTACTATTCAAATCAAGGAAGAAACAATCTGGGGATACGCTCCAGAAGAGGTAAAGAATGCTTTCTGTGCTGTAGAGTCCAATAACCTCATCAAGCTGGATCCTGTCACAATCTTACCAAGCTTCCTATCCTTTCTCAGGGAAGGCACAGGCAAGAAGAGACACTTTGGCTACAAGATCCCTGTACACAAACAGCAAAGTTCTCCTGAATGACCTTATAATGTGCCCAGAGCACTAGGAAAAGGCACTGTGAAAGCAGCATCTTCCTTGAATGGGGTTGGTATCAGAGGTAAATATTTGAGATCAGCTC
>VYZR01105317.1:0-14651 GCA_013400675.1 Oxylabes madagascariensis
AAGTGATTGGCGTTTTTCACTATTTGATCTGAAAATAGCATAGTTATGTAGAGGGGAGGTGACAAAATTCTGCTTTTTTTAGGATTTGGTATTAGATAGATCCTATGAAAGAGCAAAAAGTCCTGAACTCAGTTCACCCCACTTCCCTCTTGGTGTTGTCATCTCCTAAGCTGCAGTTGAGGATGATTCCTGTCGGGAGAGCTTTGGTGACATTTGCTAGAGCAGCTCTCCCCTTTCCCTGAGTGGTGTTAAAGTTCCCGCTCCCTGCAGGGAAAGGTGGAATATTGGCATTCCCACTGCAGCTGCCAGGTTGAGGATGGTTTTTGTCTGCATACTGGAAGGAAAGAGAGATCACTGGTAAATATAACTACACCAGTGTTAAACTCAGGTAGAACTTTGAGCTGTTAAAAACCCAGGGGTTGATTTCCTCTCGGCTCATTTATATCCCTCTGCACAAGTCCTGTTGCTGAGCTGCTCCCAAGGAGTTACACAAACCCTTGGATGGGGTCTCTGCACTGGGGTGATTCCCTCCAAAGGGAGCAGTGCTGGGACAGCTTTCCCAAAAAGTTACAGCTTTAGAACACGTAGGAATTACTCACATTTGAAATTGACTGCTTTCAGGGTAAAACTGCAGAAATACTACTCCTTTTCTGCCTCCACAACCCGCCCTCTGGAGCCCTGAAAGAGCTGGATGTTTAAATTTGGGGATGGAGTGAGCCTCGCACCCAGCAGTGCTTTTCTCACTGACAATAGAAAACATTTTCAGTATAATGACACCTTTCTGCAACCAACTTTGAAGTGTGAGCACAGCAGCTGGGCTGGAGGGAGGGGAGGAAGTCCCAGCTCCCAGTTCATGTCCTCAGCTGTTCCTGGGTGGCTGCACAGCTCATCTGTCCCCTCTGTGTTGGGCTGGATAACCCAGAACTGTTTTAGAAGCATAAAAAGCCACTGAAATAACATTCAATCAAAGTATTTTTAGCTTTTTTTTTTTGTTTAAAGAATAGATACACAGTAGAGGACAATTAACATTCAGCCAGCTTGCTGTTTAAAAGCTGAATATGAACATGTCCTATTGTGCAAGACAGGGAATCACTTCTCTGCAGTATTTCATGAGCTGCCTGACTGTTGAGTGAGAGCAGAGATTTCTGTTTTCAGGGAAAGAGACAAACAGCAAAGAAAGAAACTGCTGACAGCAGTCAGATGAAATATCTGTGGTTAGATTGATTCTTTCCAAAGCAAATGGAAGTATTTCAGGCAAGGAGACAACTTGAATAAAGTAATAAACAAAATTAAGCCTCTCTGAACTTCCCTCCTGCCTCTCCCTAAAGAAAAAAAGAGAACAGGTTAATTCTGTATCAAATCAAAATGAGGGTTAGTCATCAGGTACTAATAAATAATGTAATGAAGGCAATTACAAGGATATTACATGAATCACTGTGGTTAAGGAGCCCTTCTGAAGCACTGGGGACAGAATTAGGAAAATCGGGGAAATTTTTTTTAAGTGTTCTGTGGGCATTTTTTCTCTCATTTGCAACAATATAGGGTAGAATTATGCAATAATTTCCTATTCCCCTCAAAGCTGCCTTTCAGGACCTCATTCTGCTTTGCAGAAATGAACTGGTGGTGAAACATTCTTGAGATTGTCCTTGGAGAGTCATTTTATCATATTATTTACACTGGCTAGTGAGAAAATGTCGAGGTACAAATAGGTAATGAGATTTGCTCAAGGTTGTCTGGAAAGTCAGTGGCAGAATCCAGAGGAAAATTCATCTCTAATGACTCCTATCCCCAGCCCAGCCTACTTTTTATTCCTTGATAGTGTGCAGAGACTCGTTGCCTGTGAGCCAAACTGAGGAAGAAGGGTAATTATTTAGGGAAAAATAGAAAAGGCAGAGTTCACCCAGACTAATTGACTTATTCATCAAGGCACAGTGCAGGGAAAGCTGCCTTGGCCGAGTCAGCAATCAGCAAAACTTAATTTCCTCATGCTAATATGGGCCACTTCTAAAGTTTGAAAGAGTGTTAGAAATCCTGGGAAGAGTCAGGAATTTTGTGGTGGAGCTATTTTTAAAGCAGTCTCACTGTTCATTAGGGAGTGAGTTGCCTCAAAGTAAGAGCACTTTCTGAAATCAAAAAGCAATACTCTGAGGCACAGCCATTATTTCCTTTATCAAATTATTTTTATTCATTCAGCTCAGCAACTGTAGCTGGTTTAGAAGAGTGTGTTTTCATATTTCTGTGCATTCTCCCCCCCTCGAGAGGAGCTTTTCCTCAAGCAAAGGAAAACTTTCCCTCAAGCAAAGAAAAGCTTTTCCNCCTGGGCTGCTCCTGCCTGAGAGGTGCAGGTGTAGAAAAAGCAGGACAGGAGGTGCCAGGGGGGCACCAAAGCCACCAGACCCCCAGTGCAGGGGCTGCTGCTGCACTTGCACCCCTGCTCAGACAGTCCTGTGACCCTCTGAGGGAAAAAAAATGGAATTTTGTGCACAAACAACACTCAGTGGTTTGGTTTTGCTTCCCAGAACCCTTCTAGTTTGCTGCAAAAAACTGGGATTTTCAGCAGAAAGCTGCTTGGGAAGAGTGGCACTTTTGGGAGAGTTAGTTCACCTTTCCCAAGACCACTTTCAGATTAAATCTTGGCTCTTGAAGCTTTCAGAGCCAACTTGCTTCTTGAAAATCTGCTGAGCAGCACCTTTGTATTTTAATATATGGGTTAGAAGTATTTGAGACAGTTTCCTATTGATTATATGCCTCTGGATTTTTCTTATTTTTAACCAGTGTAAGCTAATTTCAATTTACACTCACTTTTGTCCCTGGCAATTGTCACTTAATTGTCCTTGCAATTCTAGTGGTTGATAGTTAAACAATTTGGAATATTTTCAATTACTTGGACAAAGGTGAGGACTTAGATTTTCAGACTTGTCATTGATATAATTTTTTTTATTACAAGCAAATCACCCATGTAGGCTGAATTTTCAGTGAGACATCCTGATATTTGTTTTCCTGATGTGTTGGATAACCTTTTAGATAGACATAATTATTTAGATACACCTAATTTACTGCATCCAAAGAACCCTTTGTTACAGATTTCTAAAAAAAATGGTAACACTCACCTTAATTCTCCGTGGGGGTGTAGCCACCTTCCCCCTGCATAGCAGAATTTGATATTTCAGCTTTCTCCTCTGCAAAATAAAGCTTGTGAATGTTCCTAGCATGATGCTGTGTTATACATTTATGGACTGTGGCCTCCCTGAAGGTCAATGCAACCCAGTGTCTGTGTGTTCCTTGTTTTCAAGTCAAGAGGTGCTGCCAAAGATTCATGAAGAAAAACACTACCCTTGTGCTCTGGTGGGGACTTGGAACACGTGGTACGGAGAGCAAGATCAGGCTGGTAGGAGATAGAAGTACAACCCGATGTAAACCCATGTGCTTGGCAGGTTTCTTCTTTTTAAATCATCTCTGTTGGCACCCAAACCCCCCCCGTGGGGATGTGTCCAGTGAGGGGGTGTGTGCATCACTCCTCAGCTGTCTTAAATGTGCACTGCTTGCTTTTGTCGTGCTGGGTTGGACAGCAGAGCCTTCATTCCTTCGGTTTTGTCTCGTTGTTGATGTATTTTTTCGTGTTTTCCAGGTGGTGATGGTTGTTGAAATTAACAGGGTTTGGGGATGTATTTGTAAAATACGGTCCTGTGGGCACAGCTCCTGAATATTTCTGGGTAAATTGCAAAGCCAGAGTTTGTCCCTCCTTTGGGCAGTGTAAAAGCTTTGCTCAGCCTTTCAGACTGTAATTGCTGTATGATAATGAAGTGCAAATCATTCCAACCCATCTGCTTTGTAAACTTAACATTAAACTTTACTGGGGGAAAGTAAAAATCTTTCTGTTCATGTTCACACAAGGATACTGCCTAACTATGAAAACAAACTGGAACTAGACATGACTGAAGAGCTGCTACAGAGGTAACTCCAAAGAGCCCAGTGTAGAGAGAAAACCTGAAAAATGCCCTGGGAATTGGAAGGAATGGGAAGCCACAGACCCAAATCCATAGAGGTTCTGTGAGAGCTGTGCCAGGATCGGTGCTGTTGCTTCCTAATTAAAGAATAAACTCCTGCACACAGCAATTCTCCCTGCACTGCCAGCATATTGCAATATTGACACTGAACAAATGCAGGGAATTAACAGCAGATGAACCAAACAATGTCTGAGAGCCAACCCTAGGAGTGGAAGGGGAATTGGGGAATGAGGACAATTGAAATGGGAATTCCTCAGGCAAGTCCCAGTGGCTGCTTTTGAAACAGATTAGCACAGGCTGGATCTGTCACTGCATCCCCAGCCTGCCTTGGAAGTGTTCTTGCAACACTGGAATGAAGCAGATTGTGGGGTTTGACTTGTTCAGTGCTGGGTTAATATCAGGTGGATCCATCAGATCTGCCCTGGGGGTGAGGCAGCAGGAGCAGCAGGAGAAATCTGCCTCCCATCAGCCTCCTTTGCTCTCTTGGAAAAGGCACAGAGCTGCTTAAGAGGGGAGAAAACAGGTTTTATTTTACTGTGAGGTGAAATAATTGCCTTGCTATACTCAATGCTTGTAAATACGTCTTTCTGTGATTTACTAAAGGGGTTTATTCTGATTTATGAAAGAGGGAATGCTTTGGAAAAAAATCAGATACAAACATAGATACTGGAACTGTTTTTATGGGGGAAATCCCAGCAAATGTTCAGTTTCCTTCTGCTTTTATTAATGCTGAGCTCAGAAATAACATTTTGCATCGTTTTTCATGTCCCGCAGAAAGTGTCTTGCTTTTGTGCTGGAGTAATTTACTGAACTGAAAATCTGCCCCTCTCCTGCTCTTAGATGAAATTGGTACAAAGCACGTTTTTGGAATTAAGTCATCCTCTTCAGTTGAATCTTAATTTCAATAATAGTCATGACAAGTGATCACATCTTACTAGCATGGCAGCAAAAAGTCCTTTTGGAAACTGCCCTGTTACCCTCAGAGTAAATTGCAAAATTTTCCAAGAGAATCCCTTTCAAAAAGCAGATGATTCCACTATCCCTAAAATATTCCAATGAGTAGTGCTTTCTTTAGTAAAAATCTATTTTCAAACCTGCT
Source organism: Oxylabes madagascariensis (assembly GCA_013400675.1). Lineage (NCBI taxonomy): Eukaryota > Metazoa > Chordata > Aves > Passeriformes > Timaliidae > Oxylabes > Oxylabes madagascariensis. Next base: position 5,107 of record VYZR01105317.1, read on the forward strand.
GCCTGGTTTCTATTTTTGTGTAATTTTGTAGTGTAAAGAGCATTTTATAGTGTGATTTTTCCTTAAGATTTACCACTGGTCTGGGATATCCCTGAAAAAACTGAATTTTTCTCTGTTTCAGTTCATTTGTGGAGATATGAGGGAGGTTACCCAGCTCTCAATGAGGTCATGAGCAAACTTCGTCAAAATAAGGTAAAAAATACTGATTTTGTTACTCAGGAGAGAGCAAAGAAGAGACAGAGCAAATTAAAAAATGCAGATTTAGATACCAAAGTGTCTCATCCCTTCCTGTACAAGCCCAGAAACCTCTTTGAGAAAGGATTTATTGTCACATTCAGGTTTAATTCATGTGTAAATCCTTGGAATTCTCAGATTCACCAGGGAAAATTCTGATTCCTTTCAGGATTTCACTGTCCCACAACCCTGATAGCATTAAAAAAACCCCAGTCTAAGCCACCATCTGATGTCCTGCTGTTTGTTGTTGCAGAATTTGACCCGTTGTCCCACGTTGTTTTTTAGGAATTCACAGAATTCCGTAAGGAGAGGGGTAACATGCTCTTGTCCCGTAAGAACCAGCTCCTGCTGGAGTTCAGCTTCTGGAATGAACCTGTCCCCAGAGATGGCCCTAACATTTATGAACTGAGATCCTACCAACTCAGAGTAAGTCTGAATTTTATTTCTGTCTGATTTTTGAAGCTCTGTGCTGTCCTAAAACCTTGGGAGGGTTTTTATGGCAAACAGAGCTTGTCTGAAAAATCTGCTTTTTTTATCCCAGCTGATTTCTGAGTCAGGGCTGCTCTCAGGGTGTGGGGTCTGAGGTGAAGGCAGGCTCCAGCAAGATCCTGATGTCTGCAGGGCTGAAACCCTGTGGTTGCTTTGAGGGATGCTTCAGAGATGACTAACAGGTGGTAAACAGAGCAATTAAGAGGTTATTTTAATATTCTTATCACCCAGAGGAAAGGATTGTGTTAATCCAGGGTGGTTTCCATACAGAAACGGTGTGAAAATTCTATAATTTTTTTTAAAACTGCAGCTTGAACATGTGCTTTATTTTTGCAGCCTGGAACAATGATTGAATGGGGCAATTACTGGTAAGTGTTGCCTTCAGGCCTGGGCTGCTCCTGCCTGAGAGGTGCAGGTGTAGAAAAAGCAGGACAGGAGGTGCCAGGGGGGCACCAAAGCCACCAGACCCCCAGTGCAGGGGCTGCTGCTGCACTTGCACCCCTGCTCAGACAGTCCTGTGACCCTCTGAGGGAAAAAAAATGGAATTTTGTGCACAAACAACACTCAGTGGTTTGGTTTTGCTTCCCAGAACCCTTCTAGTTTGCTGCAAAAAACTGGGATTTTCAGCAGAAAGCTGCTTGGGAAGAGTGGCACTTTTGGGAGAGTTAGTTCACCTTTCCCAAGACCACTTTCAGATTAAATCTTGGCTCTTGAAGCTTTCAGAGCCAACTTGCTTCTTGAAAATCTGCTGAGCAGCACCTTTGTATTTTAATATATGGGTTAGAAGTATTTGAGACAGTTTCCTATTGATTATATGCCTCTGGATTTTTCTTATTTTTAACCAGTGTAAGCTAATTTCAATTTACACTCACTTTTGTCCTTGCAATTGTCACTTAATTGTCCTTGCAATTCTAGTGGTTGATAGTTAAACAATTTGGAATATTTTCAATTACTTGGACAAAGGTGAGGACTTAGATTTTCAGACTTGTCATTGATATAATTTTTTTTATTACAGTCATTTGAGTAAATTCAATATAGAAATTTTTTTTAATAAAATAGGCACATCTCTACTGGTAGAAAATCTGTTTTATAAGATGCAACCAGAGAAATATTTATCTTAATTTATGGAAAGATTTACATGAATGAAATGTTGTATTCCACTACCACAAAGTCTGTGGAAAATTAATGTGGCAAAGCTGACATGACTAAAACTTAAGGATTATTTATAAATCCTGCTATACAAAGGCCACTTTACACTGTTCCAGCAATTATCTTTACCCTGAATTTGTTTGAAAAATGATTATTGCAAAGCTTAGTGAAAATGCAGCCTCCAATTTCCATGCATCCTAACAAGACACAGAGGTAAATCTTAATTACTTAGTGCTGAAAATGAGCATGGTGAGGACTTTTTTCTCACTTTTAACTGCTGAAGTGCACAGCAGATCCAGTTTAACATTCCAGCTTCCTTTCCACTCTTTTCCTTCCCATTTTCCCTGATTTCCTGCCCGGGTGTGCAGGCTCTGATGTCTCTCTGCTCCTCTGCAGGGCTCGTGCAATTCGGTTCCGACAGGACAGCAATGAAGCAGTTGGGGGATTTTTCTCCCAGATTGGACAGCTCTACATGGTCCATCACCTTTGGGGTAAATTCCTGCTCTCTGCTTTTTTTTTTTCTCCCACTGAGTCAGCCCAGTCAATTTGCCCAGGAGGAAATAGTTTTACAAAAGGCAAAAGAAATGGTGTCTTAAAAGTTGGGGTTTAAAGTTTTTTTATTTTCCTAATTTTTTTGATTTCTTAATTTATTTTTTTTTTTTAATTTTTGTGTAGGCAAATTTATTCTTCACCAATCAAGAAATGAACATGTCCTGTTTTGTTCTGTTTCTCCCACAGTTTCTGCTGTCCCTTTCTCATTAGGAACTCAGTGTTTGCTCTCAGTCCCACAACCACAACCCTGCTGTCCCAACTCATGCTGAAATCAGATTTTTAGTTTCATTTCCAGCCTCACGTTCACCACACCTACAGAAAGGAAAGTCAGGCATTTATTTCCATTCCTGCATGGAGGTGTTTTGGCTTCCTCTGTGCATTCATATTCACAAACACCTTAGGATTGTTTCAACTTGAAAAACAGTAATTTGTTAGAAATGACTCCGTTTTTTCTTCATACCCCACCAATGCTGAATTTTATATTTCAGCAATCTGACAGCCCTCATGCAGAGCTCTGCATTCTCTTACCTGTGCCCAGGCATTCTCTCTCCTCCCCAGCTCCTTCTGTTTGTGCTGCTCTGGGAGCTTTTCCTTCTGGCAGAGAACTCCTGATTTTTTTTTTTTCCTTCCTGCCGTTCCCAGCCTCCTAATTCCTCCTTGGAATTCTTTTGAGGGATCTATTCCTGTGCAGAAGGGAAAAGAAGTCACTTTGTGCTTGTTTTCCCAGCTTACAAAGACCTGCAAACCAGGGAAGATATAAGGAATGCAGCATGGCACAAACCTGGCTGGGATGAGCTGGTTTATTACACAGGTAACCCATTAACTTCCCTGGAATGCTGGGGGCAGACTTTGGGCTGTGCCACCCTCTCTGCTCCTCAGCACATCCCACTGGGAGAAAAAGTTTTGTGTCTCAGGGGGAAATGTGTGTCTGTGTCAGTTTTTAGTCCATAAAGGAGCAGAAAGGCATTGCACTGAGCTGTAAAGTGAATTTTGCAGCTGCTTGTACGTGGAAAAGTTGCCCAAGTGCTAAAAAATTACTGCATTAATATTGAATTTTTATAGCAGCACTTCTGTGGAAGAAGAGATTTATGTAAATGCTTGTCCAAAGGTTTAGGGAGCCAGGAGTGAAATTTACCTTTATATTAAGTGATTACTTTGAATATTTCATGGAATACAGGAGACTTGTTAAATGCATTGCTGGGAAAAGGGAATTTAGACTTTGGAATGAAAAGCCAGGAGATCTTTGAGATCAAAGAAAGCTGTCACAACAAAACTCCCAGAAGTGTGCCAAGCATGTCAGCTCTGGGTTCCATAGGGCACATTTCAAAGGAAGTTACACCAGAAAAATGTAGGATCACTTCCATTTTGGTGAAAAGAATGGAAATATTTGTCTTCAAACGAGCAGAGAGATGATATTAAAATAATTTTTTTCTCAAGATTACTGTGCTAGAGGGATGATCACTGAATGTGCTGAACTCTGTCAGTGAAATTGAAACCTCTCTCCATTTTTTTCAGTGCCCCTTATTCAGGAGATGGAGTCCAGAATCATGATACCCTTGAAGATTTCTCCACTTCAATAAAGTCACTGATTTTCTTGTGCCTACATAGATGAAGTGACAAGTATTTGTCTTAATTTATGGTATACACTGTATATCATAGTCTGAAATATAAAAGTACTGTATTGAGCTTATAAAAGAGACCTCTTTTCTTCAGAACCCACGACCTTGTGCTCTTAGGGGGGAAAAAAAAAACTCCAGGACTGTGATTCATAAAAGAATGGGAAATTGAAAACAAGTCCAAATGTGTGGGCCAGGTCCCCAGGTAACGTGTGACCCCCAGGATTTGAAATCTCCTGCTCCACAGGCACTGCCCAGAGCTCTGCTGTGGGCATTTAATGACTGCAGCTTTCCTAAACAAACGTGGGAGTGACACGAGAGGCTCTGGAGAAATGAGAATTTCAGATTGTGAAAGGAGCAGCTCTGGGGTTGCTGTGAAATCACCCCTGGCTGGTGGGGCAGGCCTGGAATCAGCAGATCTCCATTTCCAAGCAGGCAGTCATTAATTTGGGATGATGCTGTGTGGCAGGGGATGGACTGGGGACATTGCAGGGTCTCTGAGCACAGATTTGTGTGCGGCCTCCCCCTGGAATGGATCCCACGCAGGGTGAGCCACGCTTCCCCCACAGACACTGCCTGAGCACCCTGCAGGGAATCAATCCACTCCAAGGCATCTCCCTCCCCAAACGGCTCCAAACTCTGGGAAAAGGGGTTGAATTTAATAAGCAGTGCTGGTTCAGACTCGGAGGGGGGCTGCAGTCCCCGTGGCTGGGTTGGTGTGTGAAGCTGGGGTTGGCATTTCCGTGTACCATGGTGTCCAGTTCTGTTTTGGTTTCACTTCTAGGCTAGAATGTATCCACACTTTTTGGTGTCTGCAACGATGTGAACATCCTGTGACAATAATATTCTCTCTCAAGTGGCTCCAAGAATCAGTGTAACATACTGAATGTACAAATCAGTTCTGAATGTCCAGTTTGTACATTTCAAGAAGTTTTCAGGAAGAACATATCAGTCAATAAAAACCTTTTAATTTTCACTTTTTGCTGGCATCTCCTATGTATTGCACCACTTGTGTTTTCTCTCTTGCAGTGTTTAGTGTGGAAAATTGAGAATATTTCAGCTTAATTAACCAATACCGCTTCTCTGGGTCAGGGACTGCATTTCCCATTTTCTGCTCTCCTTCTCCAAAGTGAATTTACAATCTCTCCACCACATCTCATTTTGCTGAGTGTTTCAGAGGTTCTGAATGCTGTGGTGATAAATACAAACCACTTTTCCTTTTGATTATTCTCCACAAATTATGCTTCATTTTTCAGGTGTGATTTCTTTCCTACTTACATGAAATACACTGCGCTCATGCCTCTCCTTGAATTTCCTCTTGCACAAAGTCAATATTTGATCTGGTTCTTGTCTGGTTTTACATTTCCCTCCTGTTGTCAAGTGATGGGGGGATTTTACTGAGTCAGATTCTGTGCTGTATCAGCTTCAAGTTGCTCAGTGGGCCAAGGAAATCATTTGAGCTGATCCTCCTTGGAAATCAGCCCTGAGCAGTGGCATCACCTGGGGCTGCCGTTTTCCCAGGCTTTTGGGGTTACTCTTCAGCTGCAGACGGAAAAAAGGGATGCCAAAATCACCTTCCAGTCCTTTTCGTCTCCCCCAGCATCCTCCCAGATTTCTTTTCCCTGGGGAGTTGTCCTTGTAACTCTTACCCAGAAATCTCAGCCGAACAGCAAAAAACATTTTTGGAGCTACAGGATTTTTTGTGTTCTGATGCAATCCGTGTTTTTTACCTTCACCAGGAATTAAACTCTGCCTGGCACAGCTCTGGTTGTTCAAAGGCGACGAAGTTTTTCCTGAATGAGGAATCAGAGGAGCAACTGTGGGGTGACATCAGAGAGTGCGGGTCCCTTACCCCCTCCCAGGATCTGAATTCCCCCTGGAATTCTGAATTCCCCCTGCCCTGGTGTGTTATGGATGCGCCTCCCCTCATTCTGAGCCTCCTGCTGGTGCTCTGGCTGCCCTCAGGGCCAGGTTCATTCCTGTTATTTTACCTGCAGATAGAACAGGTCCTGCTCTTTTCCTTACAGATAACAATGTGAACTCCAAAGTGAACGGGTAATGCCAACCCTCCCTTGGCTTCCCTTTGCCTGAGCTTGGTTTTCCCTGGTTCTGTGAACGCTGTTGGGATTTTCCCTCTGAATTCCATGGCTGAGTTCAAGTTTTCCTGAGAGGAGCAATCCCTCAGCATTTCTGACAGCAGAACTGCTGGAGTTCGGAGCTGAAGTCGCTTCCCAAAGGTTGAAAAGTGAGCGACAGGGCCTGAAAGTGCCTCTGGCAGCTCTCAGCTCTGGCTCCACTGCAGTGGCACAATTAAAGGTCAGGTTTCATTGTCCTGGAGGAGGCTGCAAGCTGTCCCTCATGCAAACACGTGATTTAAAGCAATTCTGCCTCATTGAATAATCACATTTAAAGGCTTTATATGAAGGTCAAAAGACCCACCTGGAGCCCAGGTCCTCCCTGTGCTGCTCCCCAGACTTTGCCCCTCTGTGCTGGGATGTGCCCGGGCAAATCTCTGGCTCTGAAACTTTATTCCCTGCTGGGAATTTTCCACTATTTCACAGACAAAACAGCTGAGCCTCTCCCTGAGCTCAGCAATCCTCCAGCTGCCTCCTGGCCTAGAGGTCAGCCTCGATATTTGCCCAGTGCAAGGGGAGGGAGGGATTTTTTTTTTTTTTTCCAAGCCAGTCCGACCTCCAGAGCTGTTGTGAAATCCCTGGCACGGCCCCACTGTTTCCATAGTGCCCCGGCGGGCAGAAGCTCCTGCTGTGAATGTTAACATCCCTTAGGGCTCCTGGCTGGGGCTCTGGGGGAATTGCAGAGCCCTGAGCCATGTCCCAGTGCCTGGAGCTCCAGCTGATCGGCTCCATGTCAGATTTATTTCCTTTTAATTCCATAAAAACCAGCAAACGAGCTCTTAACTTGGTAACTGTGGGGTTGCACAGGGGAACAGTGGGAGCAGGAACGCTCTGGACGTGCCCTGCTCGTGCAGCCTCCCTGAACAAAAGCAGGATTGTCCAGGAGCTGCCCTGGGAGCTGGCTGGGACTTGGCTCAGGAAGAATTTCAAAGAGCCCATCTCGAACACTCCCAGAAGTTGTGGGGCGCGCTGCCAGCCTTTGTCTGCTGGCTTTCGTGGGGTTTGCTGAAGTCCCTGCAGATCCTCTGGGGCTCTTACGTGTCTGCCTTGCCCCATAAAAGCATCACAAGCTTGGTTCTGGATTTGTTTTCTTTTAACCCTTCCACTTCTCTACCATTGAGATGCTGCTGGAACTTCAGGCCAAGGACATTTGACAGCATCACTGAGAGCTGCACCCTCGCTCTGGGCTGTGTTATCTCCTCTGTTCTCCAGCTCCTCCTCAGTGGTGCCACAGAATGAACAGAACCAGGATTTGCTTTAATTGTTGGTGATGCTTTAACGATTGGACTGCAGCTGTCTCGTGGCACCTTGGTTTAATCACCATAAATTAAGGGAATCCAGTGCTAATTGTGAAAAGCAGTGATGATTGTGAGACAATGTGAAATTTTGGAGGGTAGGGACGTCACTTGTTTCTGTTCCACCCAGAAATACGTGGTGGGGTGAAAGAGGATTGCCACACTTCCATTTCTGGAAAAATACTGGGGCTCTTCGTAAGCACTTAGAAGATAAAAACCTCTGCAGATATTACATTTTTGATACTAAATCATGTCATATTTACCCATCTTTCTCCTGTGTATTGTGGGGATTGAAGGAAGGGGCAGGTGTGATGTATTTTAACATTGGTAAAGCTTTTCACATTCTCACAGGTGAGATCCTTACAAGTCAGGGAAATGAAAATCCCACAATGTGAAAAACACCCTCAGGAGAGTTGTCAGCATTTACCAGGTGTGTGCTCTTGGATCAGGCATTAAAGAGACTCCTTAAAAAGCCAGGATCCTTCAGCTGGAGCTCAGAGGAGTTCTTAGAACAGGTCAGGCTTAACTCTGGGAGAGTTTAGCAGGGGTCAATCCACGTTGGAGGCAGAGGAAGGGACTGAAGCTTCCCAGAATTTCCATTAAAGGTTTCTGAATTCACTCCCATCCTGGTACAGCTGATGGGCCTGAGTTGGCAAATTAATAAAACACTTCCACAAACACTGGGACTACTTTCCAAAATCAGCAGTTTGGAGTTTGATTGGAATATTTTGATGAAGGATGGGAACCACTCTATCATTCAGCTGAAAATGTTTCTTGGCCAGGGATGAACATTGGATCTGTCTCATATTTCCATGCAGCTCCTGTCCCAGACAGGTTGAGTAATTGATGTTGAGTGAGAGATAACACTTCAGGTTCTCTGTAGCCAAAATTTTAATGAAATCAGAGATATTTAGTGATGTTTTCCACCTGTTCACTGATTACCTGCTGCTGAGATTCTGTGCAGTGAAAGGTACTTGCCAAACAGTCGCCTGAATTTTTTATTTTTATTATTGTTATTATTGCTGTTATTATTATTGTCACTGTTATTATTATTATTGATTAGGCAAAGTTCTTGTTTGTGGCCTTGTTCTTTTTTTGTCACCCCAAATAAGTAGAGGCGTTACTGATGAAACAACAGATGTGCAATATTGACCAGGAGATAATCCCTTCAGGTATTTTTAAGTTATTATTTTCTATGTTTGGTCTTCACTTGGAAGTAAATAATCCATTTATTTCTTCCACCATAGGAAAGCTTTCTGAAAAATCTTACCCATTTTCATGACAACCTATTTGAGTAGAACGGTGCCCACTGGCCACACCAGCCACCTTCCAACCCAAACCACTCCCAGCATCATTAAAAAAACTCCAGCCCACGAGTTTGCAAACAAATAAATGTTTAATGGCATTGTATAATGGATTTACAGGTGTTAAATAGATTATTTTACACGAGGATTTATCGCTCTTCCAGCTCCTTTAGCAATTCGTCGAAGTGGGTGATGTACCATTTTGCTTTCTCCTTTACTTGCTTTCTGACTACATTGCCTCCAAACCCAATGAAGCAATCCTGGAAAAACACAAGGAATGGGCACATGGATTATTGCATGGAAGGAATGGAGTTCTCAGTAATTAAGTTTGCTTTTAAGATTGGATTTTAAAATCACGGCATTTCTCTCTGCCCTCTTTTCCTTTGCATGTTCATTTTTCAGATTTATTAGCGATTAATTCTGCAGCATTTTGGTTATTGGGGTTTTTCTCAGTGCCCTGTAGCTTCCAGGTTGTTGAGATGTGAGATTTTACTGAGAATCTGATGTAAATGTGATGCAATTCCATTCAAGAGCAAGTAAACATTGGCTCATGCATGAACATCCCACAATTACCCCTCTGCTGTTTATCTTACCTCTGTTTACCTCATCTGAGAGATACCAAAAGCAAACTTTAACCCTGTCCTCAATCATTAACCAGAGCAATCATCATTTCTACATCTTACAAAACCCCCTGCAGTGAAAGTGCAGGTTTTAAATTTTCCACTGCACCTTTTTTTTTTCTTTCTTTCTTTTTTTTTTTTTTTTTTTTTT
>VYZR01105340.1:0-10872 GCA_013400675.1 Oxylabes madagascariensis
TGAAGCATGCAGCAGGTGCAGGTTACAGAAGGTGCAGGTTACACAACAGGTGCAGAAACAATAGGTTAGCTTGAAACTGTTTGTATTAGCTTAGAACTGTGGAAGATTTATTAATATATAAAAATGTAACCTTAATGATAAATGTATAACTGTTTGTTCTAAACCATGTAACTTAGCAACGTAGCCACAAATGATGTAATGTATGATAAAACTATAAAAGATGATGGTAAAACGAGGGTCGTCGGGATCCTGGCTTTGGGACGCGAGTCCCCAGGTCCCCAGGGCCCTGAATAAAGCACCGCATAAACTGACACTCTGTTAGTTTGTGTTCTTATTCGGCTATCGGGCAGCAAAACCACCCTGCGTAGAAAGCAGCAGAGGTGAGCTGGAAGGCTGGTACAGCTGTCCCCTTGTCGAGGAATACCTCTGCTCCAGGTAGCTGGGCTTGCAAGGTGCACTAAGAGATCCAGATGGAAGTGCAGATTGAGCTCTGGGTGGGACCCCGAGGCAAGAGGCTGTGAACTGCCAACCTTTGGGATAGCAAAGGACAGGAAGATGAGTGGTGCCAGACAGACATATGGACACTGAGAGACACAGCAGCAGCTAGGAATTGCTGGCCTTTTGGACAACGAAGGAGATGGGTGACAAAAGCAAGGTGGATGGACACAGAGAGGTGGCAGGAGAAGAGAACTGAGGAGGAGGAGTAAGGCTTGAGCACAAGCAGATACTGAGGGGATAAAAGCCATAGGGTTCTTTTGTTGGGCATCCCTCCTCAGAGGAACCATATCGAGCTGTTGCTGTGTTACTGTGCTGTGAATAAATCACTTTGTGGAACAAGACATCTGAGACTCTTCCAAGGGAAACCTGCGACGAGTGCCCATGGGTATCACCCCATGGTCTCACTGCCATCACCCAGTGCTCACCCTCTGCTGGAGTATCCCAGTGGGTGGCAGTGAACACAGCTGGGTTCTCCCCTAGGCTGGCCACTGTCAGCACCAGCCCCAGCAGCAGGTTCTTTTAGTGAATGTCATCCTCATCTGCAGGACACATGGGGATGGCGAGCAGGGGCCTCAGAAAACTGATGGTCAGTGTACGCCGCACTCTGGGTCAGGCAGGCGGCTGGGCAGCAGCAGTCCAGGGACCCAGTCCTGTCCTTCTCCATTGTGGTCAGGTGGCAGAGAGTGGCTAAGACCACACTGCGTGGAGACACAACTTCATATGCAGAAAAACAGAAGTAGCTGCTTTATTTGCAAAAAGGGAGGGGTTTTTTGCATATGCTCTCACTTTAGCGGGTGGGGGTGAATGAGCTCCCTCCTGCTCAGCATCCTCTGTGTCCAGGTCCCCAGGCTGTGAAAAGCCCAAGCCCATGGGTACAGGCCACAGCAGGGCAATACTTTTCCATGCATCACCTTCTGCCTCCCAGTCCTGCTCAGACTGACAGGGTGCACTGGCTGTGGGGCCTTGGTGTTTTGCATGTGCTGGGAAGGAGTCCCAGCAAGGTCTGTGCCAGAGCTGCAGGCTGCTAGTACAACTCAGTGGTCTGTACCGAAACCAGAACAGCTTCTGGGACCACACAACTCCAAATCAAGCCCTAGCAGTCCTTTTAGGCTCTCACACATCATCCAGCCTCAAAACAAAGTGAAGATGTTTGCTGGAACCTCCTCAGATTGGGCAGGCACCAGCAAAAAAGCTGCTGCCCAGCCCAAGTCCTCCATGGGACTGACGAGGCAAAGGGTCACCTCTCAGCAGCATGCCCCAAAAAGCAAAAGCCCCAGGCAACCACCACAATCAGAAAGCCCAGAATTTTCATGGGACATGTGCAAGCCTGCACAGGAGCTGCTTCACGCTGCCATTGGGCCATGGGCATGCTTGGATTGCTGCTGGCTCAGTGCTGGCTCCTGGCCACAGAGCAGCAGACACAATTTCTCACTTGTCAGTGATGCAACTAAGTCTGAGAGCTGGAGGATGCACCTGCATCCTACCATCCCCACAGCCCAAAGCCAGCTGCAGTTATTGGCAGAATTTATTGGCAAAGTGCAGAGTTCCAGAGGGTACAGAGGTCTGGGCCAGGAGGCAGTGGAGCCTGGGAATGTGCATGCACTAAGGTCAGTCAGGGAACAGGGTGGTGGCACAGGCTGGGGGTCACCACAGCCATCAGGGCCTCACACAGCTGTAGGTGGTGTTTACCCAGAGGAAGGCAGGAGGTGAGGACTGGATCCACTGCAGGGTGGATCTGCAGCACTGGATCCAGTGCAGGGTGGCTGCACTCTGCTTGCAGACCCATCTGAGGGCTTCTGTGCATGCACCACCTAAAAGTCCCAAACCTGACACCCTACCACAAGCCTGGGAAGACCTGGTATAGCACTGGATTGGGAAGATCCTGTAAGGGAGAGAGTGGGCTGAGATGGGACAAGCAGGAAGAACTGGGGATGTCCCATCAGCAAGTCCTGCAGCCAGGGACCAGACATTGCACAGAGATGCTGTGGGGGCAAAGTTCACCCTCCCTATGGAACACAGTCTCCTGTCTGCCTCTTCCCAATTAGGCCACATGCCCTGATGCCCCCAGCCCCATCACTCACAAAGCATCCCAGGTCAATCCTAGCAGGGCTCAGCACAAACCAAACGGGGAGCCTGCATTTGCAGGATCACCTGCAGTCCCTCACCCAGGCAGAGGGCAGGCACCAGGGTCAGGTCCCTGCTAAAAATGCCCCTTCCCTAAAATGCCCCAATGCAGTCCAGGGAAGAAAAGAGGTAGCCAAAATATAGATCAGATCCCTGCATGCCTGTCCCCGTCACCACCCCAATCCCTGATGCTGGACCCTCAGCACACCTATCTGGGAAAAAGCTGATAGCCTCACCCTTCCCATGTGGTACCACCCAGCCACTTCCAGTCAGACCTGAAGTCATCCTGCTTCAGCCCTACGTGAAAGGCATCCATGCTAGCTGTGCACAACAGGAAAGCCTAGCACAGGAGAAGACTCACATGAGCTCCCGGGGGACATCCAGCCCAGCTACATAATTAGTGACGGGCGCTGTGTTGTATGGGCAGGCATATCTCCAGGCAGCCTCCCTGCCTGGAGGCTTTGCTAGGCTTTGGGCACATGGGCAAGGAAGCTGAGACAATGCTGTGCATGGGTGACTGCTGAGGGACCATGAGGTAGTCACTAGGACAGCCCAGTGCTCGCAGGGAGTTGGACAGGCCAGGCTGGCTGCACTCACCAGGGTAGTGTTGGCTTGGATGGTGACCAGCTCTGTCCCTCTGGAGCAGCAGTCCTTTCTGCTCTGCTCCCAGCTCTTTTTGGTAGAGGAGAAGCAGTAGCACTGCCCTCCACCCCAGAGCCAGCCAACCACGCAAAACTGGCATCGTCCTGCACACCAGAAACACAGCAGTTGGGATGGGGCAGCTGGCAGGGGCTACCACCAGCCCCCGCCCAAGGGACCAGGAGAGTGACAGCAGGTAGTCAGGGCACCAACCAACCCATTGTGTTCTTATGTCTGCTCCACAGAAATCACTCAGCATTTGCCCTCACTTGGGAGCCCAGCTCCAACCTCCCAGTCCCAGAGCCCTGGGAAGAGGGGCTAGTTACAGGAACATGCTGGAATTGAGCAGGGCGGGGAGCTGCAGGCTTGGGGAGGTGATACAAACAATTTCCAAAGAGTTGGGAAATCACTTAAGGTTTCAGCCACACCAGAAGCTGATGTCATCTGGCACAGGGATGCTGGTGGCATCCATGAACCTGGTGCTGGTGGTGTGCCCAGGTAACACTGAGCCACCTGGGGTCATCTCTTCTAAAGGGGTCCCAGCAGTTCAGCCTGTTCAGCAGTGCTGGGGCAGCCCTCCACGCCACAAACTGAGGAACAGGCAGTAAAGGTGAAGGAATATGTAGGGACAGAGCTCAGGAAAACATCCACAAGTATGGACAGGTCCTGCTGCTTGAAAGAAGCAGTAAGGCCCTCTCCAAACTTTATCCAGGAGCCCACCAGGCTCTCCTACCTTCCAGTGTCTGTTTCCCATAGATGGGGCTCTCTATACTCCAGAGACTGTGTGCAGCTTGTTTGTTGTTGCACTAAATCTACAGGAGAAGAGCACAGGTGTGTCCCAGCAACTCTGGGCTCCTGCTCCCAGCAGCACCCAGCGTCCTCTCCCACAGGACAGCCTCACGGTGGTGGGTGAGGTGTCCCCTGCTTTAGGTACACCAAGCCTGCCAAGGTTCTTGCAGATTTTGCTGTGCTTGGGAGCCCTCCATGCAACAGGCTCTTGGGGGAAGTGCTGCTGTCTTTCATGTCAGTATCAGCGCTCTCCCTCCTGCCTTTCTTTCACTGCCATGTGATGGAGTGGCTTTCCCCCAGCCCATGCTGTTGCCCCAGCTTCCTTTTCCAGCCACGTAGGTGGTGTCTTGCCTCACCCATTTTCCTGCTTGCCCCAGAACCCTCGATGACCTCAGCCCCAAGCAGAAGGACCCAGCTCCACGGGGAAGCTACAGCTCAGACTGTTAGCACACAAGTGCTATGGTGCCAGCCCTGACCCCAGGACCCCCTCTGTAGAGACTGGGGCACTGGATGGCTGGTACTTACAGTGGAAACTAAGGCTGACCAGGATGATTTGTGCCAGCAGGAGCATCAGGGAGAGGAGACCCAGGCTCAGGGCTGCCCAGCACCATAGCAGGCGTACTCGCTGCTGAGGAGCTGAGAAAAGGAGTTAACATCGACTGGGGGGCAGGGGACTTGGAGGGAGCAGTGGAGAACCTTGAGCCAGGAAATGTCTGTAAATCCCAGGTGGTATGTCAGAAGGCAGGGGGGAACCTGGGAAAAGTGGGGAGAGCCCATTTGCAGCAGCTTGATTGTCCTAGAAATTATCTCCCTGCAAGCAATGCTTGGCGGGGAGAGCAGAGAGGTGAAATGTCTGTGCTGTAGCATGGGGGTGCAGTGGGCATTCCCTGCCCTTGAGTCCCTCCTGCCCCTCACTCCGAGAGCAGGCAGTCTGCAACAGGGCTGGAGAGGAGCTGTTTGAGAGAGGACACCCAAAGAGAGGGAGTGGGGGGAGCAGGTCTGGGAGGACATTTCTGCAAGGGGCTGCAGGAGGGCAGGGAACCCACTGAGAGAGTTGGGGGGCCATTACATGGTGTGGGGGGAAAGTGCAGATCAGCACACATGACACCCTCTTCCATCCCTTCCTTGGTCTCCTGCTCTGCAGCCCGCAGGGGCAGCGGCAACCCTTTCCCACCCCAACTTTTCAGACGGGTGTGAATGCAAAATGGAAAGTGTCACTTCCTGGTAGAGTCCCCAGAGGCACCATCCGGGACAAAAGTCCGGGGGGGCTGTGGGAGTGCCAGACACTTGGGGCAAGGGGCAGCCCTGTTGAGGCCAGCATCCCGGCATCCCAGCGGGACGAAACCGCACACTCCTGGCTTTGGGGCGGCAAGCAGAGGGAACGGCTGCTGGCCCAAACACGCAGCCAGGGCTGGGGTGGGGTGGGGTGGGCAGCCACGTCACGGAGTTGTAAAGGACCTTAAAAGTCCCTCTTCAGCTCTCTTGTAGTCCTGGTACTGGAAAGGTGCTTAAGGTCTCCCCAGAACCTTCTCTTCTCCAGGTTGAACAAGTGTGGCTTTCTCGGTCTGATCTGCCCTAGGGACTGCAAGGGAAGACTGGGTATCCTTGGGGCACAGGACACATTCCCATGCCCCTCTCCTCAAGGAGCAAGGCCACGGGGTGTTTGCTTACAAGCCCCTTTTTTCCTCAGCCCTGGATAATGCGGGGCTGGAGTGCTCCTTCCCCTGCCCGGCCTCCAGGGCCGCCGTGACGGCCCCACCTGCCATGCTTTCGCACGGGGGAGCGGCAGACTTCCCCCGAACCTCGGGGAGCCTGCGGGCAGACAACGGCCCCGCACCGAGCCGCGGGATAGCTCCTCCAGGACTACGTTTCCCGGCGGCTCCTCCCGGGCCGCACATGCTCAGTGCGGCTCCCGGCAGCTCCCGGCCCGGCGCCTGCTGCGGCGCAGGGGCGGTCGGCCCCCGGCGCGGCTCTGCCCGATGTGACCGGCGGCGCGGATCCCGGGGCGGCCACCGGGGTGGCTTCCCGGTGGTTCCCGACGCGTTCCCGGCGCGCCTCCCGGTGCCGCCCCCCCGGGGCATCCTCCCACGGCCGAGCCCCGCCGCCGGCCCGGGCCCGAGCGATCCCGGGCACGCCCGCCTCGGGCCGGCAGCATGCCCCGCGGGCGAGCCTGGACGGAGGCGGAGGTGGGCAGGCTCCTGTCGCTGGTGGGGGACTCGGGGGAGGCCGCGCTGCTCATGTCCTCCACGTCGCGACCCAACGAGGCGCTGTGGCGGGAGATCTCCGAGGCTCTGGCGGCGGACGGCTACGGGCGCAGCGTGGCCCAGTGCCGCTCCAAGTGGAAGGCGCTCAAGCAGGCTTTCCACTCGGAGCGGGAGACGCGCCAGAGGGCAGGACGCCCCTCGCCCCGGCTGCCGCCGCACTACCGAGCCATGAAGAACATCTGGAAGGCGGCCGGGCAGCCCGTCTTTGGCGAACGGAGGTCGTCAGGTGGGTGCTGGAGACGGGCGTGTGGGTTTAGTAGGTAGGGTGGACATGGGGTGCTGGTGGAGCACTGGTGCTGCGTGGGCACCTAGGGTCTGTTGATGGTCTTTCTCTTCCCCTAGACCTGGTGAAGCTGCCCTCCAGAAAGCGCAGGTCATCCCTTGCCACATGCTCTGCATCCTCACCAGAACTACCAGGTACCCATGGGCTCAGGCCCCAGAGTGGGGCTTGTCCTGGCTGCGAGGTGGCAGACACCCCTCTTCCCCCAGTTCCTGAAGCTCTTTTCTGCCCTTCACTTCCTTCTGCAGAGCACAACGTTGATGGGGACACCCCCAGCACTGTCACCAATGCTGCAGCACTGCCGTCACCGATGCTGCAGTGTGCAAGGGATGAGCCAGAGAATTGTAAGTACTGAGCTGCCCTGCTGCACTGAGCTGCATGGCCACAGCTCCTGCCCAAGCCCATGCTTGCATGATGGGAATGGGAGGCTAAGAGGATCAGGGTTTCCATCACGTGTCCCTCAGTGGGGATGTCAGTGATGGATGTGATGCCTTGGGAAGGCTGACCTGGAACAGAGACTGGACAGAGCTAGAGAACAAAGTAGATATTTATTGAAAAGCCTTAGGGTACACCTTGGGCAGCACAAGAACCTGACTGAGGCTACACCCGAGGTGGACTTGAAATGGTCACAAAATGGACGACTGGTCATGAGGTCATACACTTTTGTAAGTTTTGGTCCATTTGCATATTGGGGTTAATTGTCCAGTTACAGCTTCGAGTTGTGAGGTCTCATCCTTCTTGTTTCTCTCTTCAGTTCACTGTTTATGCTTTTGGGCCTGAAACTTGTACTCGTTGTCCTTGGTCTTCAGCAGGAAAAGGATTTGTTTTGTCTACCTACTCTGTGAAGAGAGCTTACTAACACTTAATATGAGGCTCAGAACTACACACTTAGGCAGCACAGAATCTGAAAAACATGAAAGCTAATACTCAAGGCATCAGGTGTGTTTGGACTTCTATCTCTGCAGGCTTTGGCTCCAAACCAGCCCCAGAGCATGTGGGGATGGAAATGGCTGGGATAGGGCAGGAGGGGGTCCCAGCCTGAGGGCATGGCAAGGCTGCTAGCTGCCCTCTGGCAGATCATGAGGCGAGAGGGCTGGAAGGGGCAGTGGCCCTGATAGAGTGCAGGGATCTCGTGGCTGGTGGCATTGCAGGGCATGTGACTCCCTTTCCTTCAGCAGTTCCTGGCACCTTAATTGCCCAGTAACACCATGAAGCTTCAGGTGAGTTTGGGCTGTATGTGAGGGCCAGAGCTGCCTGCAGCTCCCCTGCCCTTCCTCCCACCCACATGTGTATCCTGCACACCCCTCACTGTTCACACTCCTGGGGATTTGGCACTGAGGTGATGCAGGATACATCCCTGAGCCTGGTTTGCGTGGGCACTCTGGCCATCTTCCCACACTGGGTAACTTATCTTCTGTCTCCCCAAATTCCGCCTGCAGTTTCAAGTGGATGTGGGATTCTCCTTCTCTTCCAGTCCTAGTCTGTTGTGTAGCATTGCTGCACACTGCTCCACTGCTGCTGCCTTCCAGCCCAGAGCTGGCTGCATTGCAGTGGTGGGTGAGTGACTCCTGCTTTTGTACGTAGCTCTGAAATGCATTGGGAACCCTGCAGGGTGCTCTGGGGCTGTGGCTAAGGCATGTCAGGCTGAGGGGCTGGCCGGGGCAAGCCCGGCAGACCCCAGGCTGGTGGTGATCCACTAGCAGGTCCCTTCAGAAGGCGTATCTCTCCTCTCTGCTTTCTTCCAGCAGCTGGTGGGGACCGCATGACTGGAGTGCCACCCACACCCCCTGCCATGCCATGTAAGGCTTTCCTTGCCCTGCTCAGCCCAGTAAACCCCCTCAGCCCCACAAGCAGGGTCTGATATGGTTCTCGTTGCAGACGCCAGTTGCTGCTTCCCTCCCCTCTTCCCCCTGGGTGAGTACCATGCCCTGGCTACCATGCTTGTGTGCCCTGGGACCAGAGGTGGCTACAGCTCACACGCTGTGTCTGCTCTCCTTCCAGGCTGTCACAGTGACATGAAGCAGGAAGGAGCTGAGGGAAACTCCGGTAAGTGTCTGCAGCTCTGAGCAAGTCCTTGTGCTCCAGGGCACAGCTCCATCCTGTCTTGCCAGTGAGAAGGGCATGGGCTCTCAGAGGCAGTGCTGTCCCAGGGTTCTGTGTCATAGTCAAGCTAAATCTGGGGCTTGGGAGTCTGCATCACTCTTGTTGTTTCCTCCATGCCAAGCTTTCGTGACAGGTTTTCCTGGTGAGACATCCCTGGGGATGGGAAGAAGAAACCAAATGCTGCCACTGGCTGCTGCAGCCACAGACTCCCACGGGACAGAAGTCATGAGTGAGCAGCCAGCAGCAGGTGAAGATGCATCAGACGCAAGCCTGCATGGTAGGTGCTCCGTGCAGCTTCCCGACAGCCTCAGAGGAAGCTCTTGGAGCCATGGTGAGGTGCCACTGACCCCCCTCTCACTGCAGGGTCTGGCGTGGCAGGCTTGCTTCAGAATGTCCAGCAACTGCTAGTAGAGATCCTGCAGACATCACGGCAGCAGCAGGCACTACTGGAGAGCCTGGCCAGCAACACAGCCTGCTACCTCCACATCCTCTCCCACAGCCTCGAGCAGGTGGGCGAGACCCTGCACCAACTCCTGCTTCGTCCACAGACCCATCCTGGCCCCACTGGGCACTAAGTCCCCCATGTGCCCCTTTTTGAGTGTGGCTCCAGAGTGCCCTGCTCCCCTGGCGCTCCCTATGGTTCCCCAGATCACAAAGAGAAGCCTCAGCTGTCCACTTAATGCCAGGTGCATCCCTCCATGAGTGCCACCATCACTGGCCCCAGGAACAACAGCTTTGCTACAGAGCCATGTGTCCTAGGGTGACTTTATGATGCTTGTATCCCCAATCGTCTCTTCTGTATATTGTATTCTGTGCCTTTAAGAGTGATTCTAAGAGTGGAACAAGGAGAGAAGAAGCGCGGAGTTTGTTTTGAAAACAACTCTCACTCCTCGGCATTTTTTTTTCCTTCCCCTCATCAGTCTNACTTTCTGTAAAGATAAAGCACTCAGTAACCATGTTACTTCTTAAATTCATAATATCTCTTAAAATAGAATCATTCCTGTGTTTCTGTTCCCTAAGCTTTTTTAAAGTTTTAATACCTTTCTAGTCCCTAGGTTTATTTTCTTATCCAGAAATAGCTCCAATGTTGTCCCTAACACATAGCTTTTACACTAAAAGTGCACGAATTAAGATTGCTATTTTATTAGGCTCAGTGATCATGATTTATAAAAAGTTTATACAGATACTAAAGTTTGTACCAAGTATGTTTAGTTTATAGTCTCTCCGTCCTACCCTGCGTCCTAGTTCCAGCAGCACGTTTTAAGGATTTATCAGTAATTGCACCCAGCTTATCAAAGAAAGAGTAAAGGATAAAGCTTTCCAGTCTATCCTTTCCCTTTTCTCTTTTAAATCAGTTACATCACTTTTAGAAAATGTTCAATGTCCCCTAAATTTTAAAAAGACCACCTTTCTAGTATTTAATCTAGTAGGCTTCCTCTATATGGCTTGCAGCTTATCTAGAGTAAGGACTGAGATTTCCAGAAGAGCTAAAGAGACTGTTAACCCAGAAGTAAACCCAGGTGTAAGAAATCCTAAGTAGTATGGAAAATAAGAGAAAATGAGCCAAACCTTGAAAGAATTTTCTAATTCCCCAGCTTAAGAATTTTCACGTGAACAAATTCAGAACCCAAACAAAGTAAAGAAATATCTAGAAGAGAACTGCCATGATAACTCTAAAAAGAAAAGGCTCATTGCAATAAGCTGAGCCCTAGCATATGCTTATCGCACGCTGCTAGATTCTATAAAGCAGCAGACAGAGGCAAGGGGGCAGGAGGATAAATCAGCAGCTACCCCAGTCACACAGGTAGCAGCCAACACCCCAGCTACTCGGGGAGTAGCTAAACCAGACAGTGAGCCTAAGTCAGTAACTACACCAGATAGTAAGCCTAAAACACTAGCAGTCACTGCTGTAAAAAAGGAAAAGAAATGCACACAAAAAACTAATCAACCAGTAAACAATAATCCAAGTGAAAAACCCTCAGGGCCTCCTGACACCCAGTCAGAAGCCAAACCAACTAACACACAGTCAAAAGCTAAACAAACTAACACAAAATCAAGAGCGCAACCAACTAACACAAAATCAAGAGCCCGATCAACTAGCACAAAATCAAGAGCCCAACCAACTAGCACAAAATCAAGAGCCTTTATTGAGTCCTTTTCCCTGAAAAACCTTCA
>VYZR01105364.1:0-19422 GCA_013400675.1 Oxylabes madagascariensis
GAGCATGCACAGTGCCCAAAAGGCACTCTGGCCTGCTCTTCACAACCCCGTGGTCTCCATGGTCTGTCTGGTGGACAGTCCTTTTCCTGGTTGTAGTGGCCAAGGAAACAGCCAGAAATCAAGAGGACTGTGAGCCTGACACTGGTCCACAACTTGGTCTCACTTTTCCAGAAGGGACAACTGCAAAGAAAACCATTCCTTGCTACACAAGTGGAGAACAAACAGCAAAAATCCACATTCTTTGAGAGGTGAGAACATGCCAAATAGGGAAGGCCAGGAGCTCTTGCTGAAAACCCACCCACACTGACTCTGGACAAACCTGCGCTGTCTTTGACCCAGCAGCACAATGTCTACAGTGACCCCATGAGATTGCAGAGCCTGACTTCCCTGAGATCCAAGCCTCTTTCTGACACAGAAAGAAAAGAAAACAAGACATTATAAAACACACACCAACATCACCAGAGGCACCATTAAGCTGTCTTAACCAGTGGCTTTCAAGCTGCAGCCCCTAGGACAGGGGGATTTCCATGGAATACTGCTGCCATCCACAAAAGATGACTAACTGGAGGATGCCTACTGTCAGGAGGACTTTCTGGTGGCAAGTCTTGAGTTATTCACGTTGAATGTGTTGACAACCAGTCCCCTAGTGATGAGTGGCAAACAGTTTCCCTGAGTCTTTGAATGCCTTGGGTGGGAGCTGACAGGTGATGCTCCTCTTCCTCCACTCATACACTGAATTATATTCACTCCTTCTTAATTTAGCTCCTCCACTTAAATTCCAAGCAGCTTCCTTGAGTAGTCATCTCTAAAACTAAGACTAAGATACAGCAGGTCCAGGAATGTGAAATAGGTTACAGATTAATCCCAGATATGTGGAAAGGTTAAACCATGATCATAACCCCTCTCTGCACCAACCTCATGTAAAGCAGAACGCCCTTTTCGAGTGGCAGAATGACAGCATCAGATGACATGGGCAACAGCTTCAAGGAAAATTCTCTGGAGGTGGGAACTGGGGCTCATCAGCTCTACTATGAGGATCCTAGGAGAAACCTGCCTATTAGGACAAAACCTACCTATTAGGTATTAATGTATGGTATATGTGGCAAAAACATGTAATAGGCTGTTATATAGAAAATGTCTTCAATCTAAGGTACAGCTGCTGTAACTCAAACTGCTATTATGTTATAGACAATGAAGACAATACTCTGGCTCAGGCAGAGCACATGAGTTGATTTTACTGATATGGGAGGAGAAAGATGCAGGAAGCACTCCAAAAAATAAAACCACCATCCTTTTTTCTTTCTATTTACAAACCCAGCCATTATTTTTCCTTACTCTTCATTCCAATTCTGCTAGCCAAAACAGTGAAGTTTTGAATCCCAGAAAAACAATCCCTTATGCAATTCCACCCTTTAGGCAATGTGAAACTGCACAAATTGAGTACATAACCCTGCTTTTACATATTTACATGTACCATCACTGCTGCCAATTTGCACACACAGCGTACTCAAGCCTGATAAATCATTGTCCTTAGTTCTTTCTCCCTAACTTTGTGGTGCTGCTTTGTCTCGCCTTTGACAGGACCTCAGAGATTCCACCTCTTCTCAGAAAACAACTGAATCAGCTGAACAAGATATTATTTCTTCTTCATTCTGGATGTACTCTTTCTGAAGCCATCAAAGCACAACTATAAATAATATTTACCCCTCAAGATGGTGATTAGAGTTGCTCATCACTGCTATAACATCAGACACCTGCCTTGTACCCTGTGTTCCATGGGATGGGAGAAGAAGAAAGGAAGCATCTAGGAGTGAAGAACTGTTCTCCACATCCCTCTTTAGTCCTTTTGGGTTCTCAGAGTTTAAGCACAGCACCAACTCTAAGTCTATCTAAATAGCCATAGCCCATTTCTGAGACAACTCCTTCAGCCAGCACTCAGGTAACTGCTGAATTTTTCCAGCAAACCGCCGGTGTGCCAGGCTCGCCTCACAGGACTTTAATTCTGTACACATCCCCAGCAGGTCTTTCTGCCCAGACAGCATAAAATGTAGAGTCATTCCCCACAGAGCTGGTTTCCAAACAGCATTTGGATTGCCAGGATTTGACTTTATCAATACTCAGAAATTCTCCACTTTTCACCCCTCAGCTACACCTATCACAGCTGGGCAGCCATGAGATTTATCACACCAGTTTATCACCCCTCTCCTGTGATGAACTGCAGTTCCCTGCTGGGGTTGCTGGAACCAACACTTGGGCAAAAAACCTTGAAAGCCTGATCCAAGCAAATTGCATCAATGCTCAGTGATGGCAGTGTGCCAGTGCTAAGCACTTCACTGCCAATTAGTTTATCAGGAGCACCCAGCCAGTGTGCTCATCTTTCCAGTCCTCTCCTCTGTCTCCAAGTGCTCCACCTTTCCTTCTTCCCCTGCTGAAACATCTGGGCGGCGCCCAGAGAAACACCTTCTCTTCTCACAGGGCAGTTCATAGAGACAACAAGGGCTCTGAGGAACAGGCTGTAATTAAGTGCAGTGGAAAACAGAATGAGAAACCATGGTGTAAGTGTTAAGGTGCTTTAGGTCCAGACTGGAGCATTTTCTCTGTTGCTCAACATAGAAACGTGGACCTAGTGCCTATATGAAAGGGTAGGAGGCAGCTGGAACAGTGCAGCATGGGAGTGATGCATTCATTCTCCTCCCTTTCCTAGGAAGGCTGGGGAAATTAAATCAGGTCCAAGAACTCTTTCTTCTCCATTAACACTCGTCCATCACCACCTTTTTTGCAATCCCTCCCATCCTCCTTGCTGTGGTCACTTCAGCCAGCAGCCAGGCTCTTCCAGGAAAGCAGGGAAGAGCAGAATCCCTCATCTGCCAACCACCTGATCAGATAGTGGGGCAATAGATGGTAAGAGGAAACACTGTTTAAAGAAGAAACTTCTTACTGTTTCTTGGGATCTGGCTTCTGTGTAGAATGACACACAAACTTACAACACACACAGTGAGGAATTCAGATTAGGGAAGTACAGAGAGAAGCGGAGACAGCTCTGACCCAAGCTTGAAAACTTGCAGATCCTCAACAGGCCTGTGCGAGGAACTAGAAGGAAAAATCAACCTCTGTTAAATGTTCCTACTTGAGGAGCTGCTGAAAACTTT
The DNA here is from genome assembly GCA_013400675.1 of Oxylabes madagascariensis. Classification (NCBI taxonomy): domain Eukaryota; kingdom Metazoa; phylum Chordata; class Aves; order Passeriformes; family Timaliidae; genus Oxylabes; species Oxylabes madagascariensis. The sequence continues at coordinate 3,150 of VYZR01105364.1, forward strand.
GTTTAAACTCTTGGGGTTTTTTTGACACAGACAATCTCCATGCCTGAATTTGAGGTGGGAGGAGGAAGTAAGTGGCCGCCAACATAGCAAAGCAAGTCAGATCTCACCAGGGACAATCCTGAGTAACTGATCCTGAATGGAAAAAATGAACTCATGTCTTCTAAAGGGGAGTTTAAGTTAAAAAATCTCAAAACCAGACAGAGCTCTAAACTCCTATGCCGTTAATATCTCATAGGCTTATTTTCAATACTTCTCATCCGTATGATATGTGTACATAAAAAGAGGGGCAATGCACTTTTGTGAGCTTAAATCCTGGAAGGGTTAAACAAGAGCTGGTGGAAAAGGCTCTAATTCTATAGTCTGGGCAGCAGTACTGCCTTGTGCAGCAGAGGGAATGCTTATTTACAGGTTGCTCTCTGCAGCCAACCTAAAGAACAAGTGATCAGGGATTACAACTCACAGGACTCTGGCAAACTTGATTCGATTTACAGAGTGAAGCTTTCCAAAGCTGGTCACAAAATTGCCCTTCATCTCTCCCTGGATCATATGCAGCCAAATACAGCTGCACCTGAAAGTGCCCTTGCCATCCTGTCCAGAGGCTAGGATTCAGCTCCTAAACTTTCAAAGGCACAATGTACCCAAGGGCACAGGGGGCAAACACACACTGACCTGAGCTGCAGGGAGAGATGAATAAAACAGAAAATATGGAACAGTGTACTATAGGTTTGATTTATGACTCAACAGTTTGTACAGTCTGCCCAGGAAAGGCTGGCAACCTGAAACTGATGTAAAAATAGAGCCTTTTAAAATAATTCCAGAACCGATCAAACCCCTGTAACAAATCCACTGAACTTCAGGTTGTCACCACGCTGTGTTGCGACATTTTGGAACTTCCCAGAACAAAGCTTCTGTCCCCAGCACAGAGCCACTTGCGCAAAGCAGAAACACCCGCTGCTGTCACACCATGAGTCCTGCACACACACACAGAGACACAGACACAGAGTCACTGCTGTCACACTGTGAGTCCTGCACACACACACACACAGACACAGAGTCACTGCTGTCACACCGTGAGTCCTGCACACACACACGCAGACACAGAGTCACTGCTGTCACAGTCACTGCTGTCACACCATGAGTCCTGCANGATCCCCTCACACACAGCCACAGCCACCACTAAACCTCAGCACACAGGAAAGGTACTTGCTTGAGCATCTGCATATGGGGAACAGCCACACACAGAGCAAACTGCATGTGCAGGTGTTTATTGAATTGTACTAGCAAAAGCTTCAGTAGGAGATATTTGCAGTCATGAACTCAGCAAAGCATAAAAATAAGATAAATATACAGTATTGTCATATCTCTCTTCATGTAGAGGGTTTGGAGAACAGGGAGTCTGCAGATTCAAATTTTCCTGGGCTCTGATGACTTTGTGGTAGAGACAGGTGAAGTGAAACCTGAGTAGGGTAACTCTAACCAGAGAGTGAGATAGAAATAAACAGTATTATTCCTGGAAAGAAGGGATAGTAGCTGTCCCTCTGCCAAAGTGCACTCCAGTCCAGAGCCTATTAGCTGCAGATGCTTTTCGGGGCTCCACCTCCCAGTGTCAGGGCAACAGTCCCGGGTCTTGACGTCAAAGCTGCCTTTTGTTTGCTGCGCAGATTTTCCCCTTGTGCAGGTTTAGCAGACCGAGGCACCAGAGCAGATGTGCAGAGAGCTCCACTCTGATCAGATCTGCAAACCCAACACAAGCCTCCAAGGAAAGTCCTCTCCCCACATTACTAATATCAACCATTCCAGCGTGGGGGGAAGAAGTTCAGTATGTCGAATTTGTTTTACGTCTGAGCTGCCCTTTTGCTAACCTTTCGTTCGATTTGTGCCCTGGGTTTTATCAGCTGTGGTTTTATCTTGCATTGTTTAGGCTGCAAGTGCTGCCAAGCAAGGAGTCTTACTGTAAGTATAAGACAAGGCTGTAAAACTACTTCCTTAGCTATCAGATATATTAGGAGACAATCCTTACAGACATGGGGGATAAACTCGCAGTGTTCCAGAGAGTGCTCAGGGATGTCAGAGGGGGAATAAAGAATGAGACCAGGTTCTATCACAGAATTCTTCCACCTCTCCAAACTTAGGACAGCTAGAGCTAAACTGGTTGTTTTCCAAAGCTAGAAGAGCAGCCTCTCCTCCACTGTTCTGCAGGGTGACCTGGACACACACAAATTATTTCTTGTCCTTTCCATCCACCTGACTCCCTGCCCCCAAACACAAGCTACCCAGTGGGAGCATAGGGGAAGAGGGATCTGCAGTAGAACTTGCTGTTAGATGAGGCTTTCCCTGCTAGAAGCACTTTAAGATACACCTACAGCAGTCACTGTAGAGTTACACCATTCCTCATATAAATATGACACTATTAGAACTTACAGCTTTTTTTTAAAAGGTCAATAAACAAGAGACAAAAAAAAAAAAGAAAAACCAAAAAAAGAGGAGCACTCACATAAAGCACACAGAAATGGGCACAGTGAACACCTGCTACAGATTTCCAAGAGGACATGCCAGTCACCTCACATGCTCATAGTTAAGATCTGACCATGTCTGTAATCCCTCCTTTCAACAGCAGTGAACTTGACATTGGCTGGGACATTCCACAACACAGCTTTTGTATTCCCCTGCCACTGAGCACCTCCAGACCATCTCCCTCCACCTAAAGCAGAGGCCAAAGCTCTTACTCCTGTTCTCCAAACACAGATGTGCTAGGAGGCTCTCCTCGTTCCCCCTTCTGAAAGCTGGGAAACCTTTGGTATGTCTCAGTCTTGTAAGACACTCCAGCTGGTACTTAGTGATTCTTGCAGGAGTGCTGTTGCTGGCTTCGTACACCTGCAATTGAGTGAAAAACATGACTATTATCTCTGGCTCAGGCACAGGGCCAGCACTGCTGGGATGCAGCATTCCTGGGCTATTACTAGCTAACAAGATGAGCAGCATTTGCTCCTGCTAATGAGCACAAAACCAAAACAAAACCAAACTAACAAAAAAACAAAACCAACTTTCTATGATCTTTGTCGTCAGAACAACAGAAAATTTTATGCTCAACCCAGGCCAAAGTGTTTCATCCCTTTTAGAGTGTTGTTTTGGGAGGCAGAATGCAAGTTCCTGGTGTTTATTGTCAGTAGAGTCTGGTTGTACACGTTCTCCTTCTGACCTGCACAGAAAGCCAAACTTCCTAAAGAACTAACCCACATCCAGTTCCCTGGGACAAGCTCCTCACTGACTAGTGGGAGTAAATCTTCATTCAACAAGTCACAGACACATCCTGGGTAGGAGGAGGGAGTCCTCACAGTCACGCTTCCCGCCCCTGTCTCTCCCCTCCCCTGCCAAGCTACAAGCACACAAACACAGGAACTCAGTGTCACATTTATTCTCTTTTCATCTCCTTCCAGTGCTTTCAGAGAGGTCATCCACCACAGAATGGAAAGGCCTGCTCATTTCCACTTGCCCTGTACCAGCAGGGAGACACAAGCTGGAGGTCAGGAGGATGATTTCCTCCTACTGACACACAGGTGGTATTGGGGGCAGATGTCAGAAGTCCAGCAGCAGCTGCAGCCTGATCCAGAGCTCTGCAGGGAGCACCAAACCAGGCTCTGACTTTCTATCAACGTGTCCTGGAAACCCACACTGCCAGGCAGGTCACAGTGGAGATAAGCAGGACTTCTTAGACCTCATATGGATCCTTTCTCTTATCATAAAGGCTTGACAAAATTGAGCCCTGGGGATGACTGGCAAGCTGAACTTATTCATGTCACAAAATGCACTCTAGAACTAGGCTGCGATGCAGAGAGAGAATATTTCCAGGTACTGAAGAGGCAGCTATTTCAGTAACTCAGCAATCCCCTCCCACTCCACTGAAGTAGGTGAGCAAGTGTACAAGGCTTATTCCAAGTGCTCTCAATGCAGGAGTCAGCTCTCAAGAGCACAATAAACAAATGCTCACAGTTGGGGTGTCAGGGTGGAATAGCTGCATGGGACTGGTTATTGGCCTTCAGGCTGCTCATCCCCCACAGAGTCATATTTTTCAAGCTCTCCCTGTCACTACAAGCGCTGAGGATATGCTCAAAAAATAATAATAATAAAAAAATCATATCCTAGACTACCTCATTACAAGAGAGACTCATAAATCTAGAGGCTTGAAGAACAGCAACTGTGCAGAGAGAATCCCCTGATGCTGGAGACTGAGAGCTGGTACCAGCCTAAACTAAGAGCCAGCAGCAAGGCAAGCCCACCATCATTGCTCAGAATATCTGGTTTTAGTAATTAGCAGGCTCCTGGGAAGGATGTGTGCCACAGCAGCTCTGCCCACTCCCAGCTCCTACCCCTTTCTCTCCATTCCAGACTCAGATGATGCAAGAACAAGCTGCCAGTCACAGGAGGATGATCACTGGCGCATTTAATTTGTAGATATATGATGAGGTATTTCCAAATTAAATAATAGAAACCAGCCTTGTAACTGAAAGTGCTCAGCTACATCCCAGCTGTCTCAGGGAGCCAAACAAAATCCTTAGCACCTCCTGAGCAGCGAGTGGCTCTACATACACTGCCTGCTGAGCAGAACTGCCTTCCTACCCCAATTCAGAAGAGACAATGAGCACGGGGCAGGCACTCTCATGGCTCAGAGGCCATGGCTGCCTTGACTTCCCTTTCTCTATCACTTTTCTTTTTTTCTTGTGAAGCTGGTGAAAAGACCTAAGGAACCAGAAGTCCTGGGAGGAAGTGAGTCAGGAAACCTGTACCACGTTTCAGGGGAAGTGTGACTCAGAGAGCTTGGAGCTGAGCTCGCCTCTCCCTGGTGCCCTGGAGGAGATGATAAGATTGTGTAATCCCCAAGATAACTTGCTGCACATCCTAGTTCTGCTGATCCTCCCAGGGGAGGGGCGCTTCTGCCGAGTACTGTACATTAGCTGATTTCTTAGAATAAACTGTGACAGCTCCCTGTGAGCTCATCGCGTGGGAGGGGGTGCTGGGCTCCCTGCCTGCGCTCTCGGAAGAACCAGGAGCAACAGAAACACCAAATTTATCAGGAGCACAGCAAAGACCTGGCAAACCTTGATTGGTCTGTTTGTTCTTCTTCAACACATGGTGTGGGGACAAGAGTATTTGACAGCCATAGAGGAACCAGCTATAAAGTGGAAGAAAGGATAAGAAAAAGAGAATTTAAGAAAGGACAAATGTGGTGGACATAAAGAAGGAAGAGGCAGTCTGTGCTGCTCAGGACTGGGGAGGAGACAGTCAGGAGCACAAGATACTGGAGGGAAGAAGCCAAGAGTGCAGGCCAAGCAAAGGAAAAGAGAAGGGCAGGGAGGATGGAGATAAGATCGCAGGGAGGGTCCCTTAGGAGTGATGAGGAAAGTGCAGCGATAACAGAATACCCCTGGGATGGAGAGAGCAAAGAAACCTCACACTGAGGGAAAGAGGCCTCTGCCCCTTCTGAGTTCTCAAGTACACACCAGAGCCAGAGCTCGCATTTCTGGGTCTCTACTCTTCTCTAAGTGCCATTCCTGAGAAACAACTAAAGCCTTAAAGCCAGGGGATGCAACAAGATACAAACCATTGCCCTTTTCCAGCCGTACAGGATTCTCTCTCTTTCCTCCTGGCACGAGCAGTGCCAGCACTGCCAAGCTGTGCCACTACAGCACCTGGTGCAAAGGGTCTAGGACACCAGTAGGCTTCTGGAAATTTCTGCTGTACAAGTAAAGGTCGCAGGCACCTTTGGGAGCTTGATGGCAGCTGAACTCTCCAATTTCAACCCTCTGCTTTCTGGAGACCCTACAGAATTGTTTGGCAAACAAGCTACCGAATAAGAACACAGAAAGAAGGAAGCAGGAGCCAAGAGAGATCAAACCACCCATTTCAGAGACTTTTACTCCCAGGTGAGGGGCAGCAAAGCTGCTGGCTGATACTAGATACCTAGAGCTAATTTCCCTTTCTGCCCAGACCTGTCAGCTATCCTGAGACAAACCACTTGTGCACCCTGGGCTTCCAGGCCCCTTTTCCCCTTCTATTTGCTTCACTGGTATCAAATACAAGCTTTCTGGGAGATGGCTTCCTGTAACATTAGATGCATCCCAGATTGCAAACTGCTGAATGGGTCTGTAATGGAAATGATAATGAGCACTTTAGGTTTCAAGCCTCCTATTTCTAGGACAATTGTCACAGCTCTTATGACCAAACATCCCAGGGCTAGCAAGCCTGGGAAGAACTGTGGATAGGACCTGTGTGCAGGGGAGCAACTGACCCCGCAACTTCTGATTACAAAAGAGGAACATTTTTATCATAAAATGTAAATCAAAGAAAATTCTCATTCTTCACCTACAAAAATTCCAGGCTGCTGGAAAACAAATTTGTTGGAAATTTCTGAGTGTTATCATGGGCTCGTTCCTTATTTCACTGTGATCAGCCTGTTACTCAGAAAGAGGATGACTGCATTTTATTCTTGTGGGTGTTACCTGCAAGGCCACAGTGCAAGGTCCAAACCCATCAGTATCATGCCTGGTAAGTGTGTGTTAGTTATTCTGCATCCTGCAACACTCACCCACCTTGTGAGCACAGCACAGGGATGGAGCTGTGTCCAGACAAGCAGATACACACAGATTTCTGTTTAAATTATGTTTTGTAGGCCTGACTCAGCTGCTGACACCTCCTCACCACACAGGATGCCTGCAGTCTTTTGCAGCAGCTCTGTTTTTCCCCTTGAATCTGTGCTGAAAGGAAAACATCAGGTGGAAGCTATTTTTCTAGCTAGTGTTTTTCAAGATGCTGCCTGGCCTAGATCAATTCCAAGAACTGAGGCAGTCAAACAAAGAAACCCTTACAGGCTGATCAGCAGCATGAGCATTGCTGCTGTGGCAGCTTCCCACGCTGTAAGAAGAATGAGCACAAACCAAAATAAGACCACACGCAACAGAAGGGCTGAGCTCTGCACTCAGGGAGCTGCCAGTGACAGCACCCCCAGCCCCTGTGCACACCCCCAGCTCCAGCACCGTGCCCCTGCTCCCCTGGAGCACACACTGCAGGAGAAAGCTGCTGGTCCAAAGCCAGCAGTCATGGCAGCAGGCTGCAGATGGGCAGGGACACTCAGCTCCTTCCCCAGAGGCCAGATCCTCTCCAGGGATCGCACCCCACAGCCTCTTCCCTGCCTCACAGGACTATGGGATGCTGGCTCTGGAGCCTGAAATTCAACTGAACAGCAGTGAAATCCCTTTAGGGGACAGGATGAGGCAAAGCAGACTTTTGTAGGATCCAAGTGCTTCAGCCCTTCTTCCTTTACACTCCATGACAGAAATAAAAAATAAATCAGTCACTTCCACGAACTCTGCACACACACAAATCATCTCAAGAAGTTGTCTCATTACATGCAGCTACCAGTGCCAGCTACCAGGGTTTTGCCACCCCAGGTTACCCAACACCTTCTCTCCTTTGGGTGCCCTGTGCCAGATGCCCATGCTGGCATTTATGACAAGTTTGGTTTTTTTTCCCAGGTTACTGCAAAGAGGAGCTGAAATCAGGGGCCAGCTCTCATCAGAGCTCCACTGAGAAAGTAAAGTATCAGTGATGACCTGTGTCAGTTGAGAAGTCTAAGCCAATTTTAATCACAGGGAAAGAAATGGATTTTTTTTATCTCTTGAATAAAGAAAGCCAAAAACATTGAAAGAGCAAAACCTTTGGACATCTATTAATTGCATCCATGGAAATAACACTAGACATGCCTACATCTGCCTGTTCTGCTCACTTTAAGCTGTTTCCTGATCTCATCAGACTCAGCTAAATTTGGCACTGGGGCTATGGCTGTGACATTAACAGCTGGGGAATAACAAGCTTTGAATCAGTCTAAGTAAGGAAGCAAATGAACCAGTGCATTTCCAGTGGGCTGGTAATAGATTGTGTTTCTGGAGATCTCTCTGTCTGGGGACCCCACAGGCACTAATAAACTCTCAGGATGCCCAGCTGAACCACAGTATCAGTATATCCTAAACTACTCAGGGAAACTGAGGCACTGGAGAACCCATCATGCAACAAGAAACAGAATCCAAATTACAGGATCATAAACTATAAACTCCTCCTCTCTATCTGTAACCCTTATAAAAATGATTTCATTTAACTGAATAGAATTTACCCAAGGGCACTGTTGTTACACGGTTGTAAAAGCACAAAATCAAACATTCTGTGCATCAGTACACAGAACCAAGCTGGAATTGCCCTCTCAAGGTTTTTCTTAACTAGGGCAGTTCTGGGGAAGTCTGTGGCTGAGCTCTCTGCTCTGCAAAAGCACTGAGCACAGAGGAGGACATGGCCACTGGTACAGCCTGGCTGAACAAATGCTCTGCTTCAACTCTGAGGGGCAAAAAACCCAATAAAAGGGGTCCCAGCATAAACCTGCACAGCCTGAGTTCCACCAGGGATGCATTTGCTGATGGTGTGACACTGCACTTCAGAGTGGCTTCCAGACACACGGCACCTTTCTGGAAGGGCATTATTTTGTAGCCTGCCTTGGTGCAGCGAGGGTTAATCCTGGCTAGTGAACAAGCAGGATCAAGATCAGCTCATCTTTTCCATTGAAGCAGAGAGGCTACAGAAAATGCTGGTTTCTCGATGCTCCTTGTCTCAGTGACTTCCAGGAATAGTGAGCTAAACTCAGCTGCTCTTCCCAGCACCAGCTGAGGGGGCGGCAGGGTATGGAACATAGCCTGTTCTTGGAAGGCAGGAAAAAATAAGGCTCTGGCAGAGCTGAGCAAACTCTCCTCTCTCCCCCCTCCTCTCCCCAAAAGTTTCTTTTCAGCATCTCTTAATGCCTCACAGTACAGCTGGGTTGGTTTTCCTTTTATCATCAAGCAAACATAAGAGCAATGCAAGAAGGCAATTCTCAAGCAGAGAGAGGTTAAGTTAATCAAATAAATAACCAATAAGCTCATCTCCATGAGCGACCACATGCCCCATGATCTTGCTCAGTTTAGTGAATGACCTACTGTACTTTTTAACATTTTCCTGTTAGATAAACACAGAAAGTTATAGAGCCATCCAGCTCACAGAAACTATTTTGGGCTGCTTTATCTTCAAGCGTTATGAATTCCAGGGGACGACTGGCTACTTGGACATCTCCCAGCCTAGCTGACTGTGAAGGGAGCAGACAGTAACCTCATTGCTATTCTTCTGCGGAAACAAACATCTTTTAGAGATGACAAGTATCTGGATTGTAGGTACAGCACTCTGAACGAGACTCGGGGAAATGGAGCAGTCACCAGCTGTGAGGAATGTGAGAATAGCCTTGAGGCACAGAAAAAAGGAAAACAGGAACCAGAATAAGTTTGTTTCAGGGCTCCCCACAAGCTGCCCTAGAAATACAAGGCAGCAGCACAGAATTATGAATAGAGGGAGAAATCCTGCTGCAAAGTTTGCAGTGAGTGGTGCAGCTGGGTGAGAATTCACACAGCTTTTAAAAAATCCAAGCCTGACCTTGCTGACAAATACAAGAAATCCTGTGTCAGCTGTGCTGGGAGGTGCGACACCCATGTGCCTGTGTGTGTGCCTCAGCGGGGCACTCAGCAGCGCTGTGCCCTGAGCCAGCCCCCCAGGGGTGGCAGTGAGTGTCCCCAGGGGTGGCAATGGATGTCCCCGGGGGTGGCAATGGATGTCCCCAGGGGGTGGCAATGGATGTCCCCNTTTCCAGTGGGCTGGTAATAGATTGTGTTTCTGGAGATCTCTCTGTCTGGGGACCCCACAGGCACTAATAAACTCTCAGGATGCCCAGCTGAACCACAGTATCAGTATATCCTAAACTACTCAGGGAAACTGAGGCACTGGAGAACCCATCATGCAACAAGAAACAGAATCCAAATTACAGGATCATAAACTATAAACTCCTCCTCTCTATCTGTAACCCTTATAAAAATGATTTCATTTAACTGAATAGAATTTACCCAAGGGCACTGTTGTTACACGGTTGTAAAAGCACAAAATCAAACATTCTGTGCATCAGTACACAGAACCAAGCTGGAATTGCCCTCTCAAGGTTTTTCTTAACTAGGGCAGTTCTGGGGAAGTCTGTGGCTGAGCTCTCTGCTCTGCAAAAGCACTGAGCACAGAGGAGGACATGGCCACTGGTACAGCCTGGCTGAACAAATGCTCTGCTTCAACTCTGAGGGGCAAAAAACCCAATAAAAGGGGTCCCAGCATAAACCTGCACAGCCTGAGTTCCACCGGGGATGCATTTGCTGATGGTGTGACACTGCACTTCAGAGTGGCTTCCAGACACACGGCACCTTTCTGGAAGGGCATTATTTTGTAGCCTGCCTTGGTGCAGCGAGGGTTAATCCTGGCTAGTGAACAAGCAGGATCAAGATCAGCTCATCTTTTCCATTGAAGCAGAGAGGCTACAGAAAATGCTGGTTTCTCGATGCTCCTTGTCTCAGTGACTTCCAGGAATAGTGAGCTAAACTCAGCTGCTCTTCCCAGCACCAGCTGAGGGGGCGGCAGGGTATGGAACATAGCCTGTTCTTGGAAGGCAGGAAAAAATAAGGCTCTGGCAGAGCTGAGCAAACTCTCCTCTCTCCCCCCTCCTCTCCCCAAAAGTTTCTTTTCAGCATCTCTTAATGCCTCACAGTACAGCTGGGTTGGTTTTCCTTTTATCATCAAGCAAACATAAGAGCAATGCAAGAAGGCAATTCTCAAGCAGAGAGAGGTTAAGTTAATCAAATAAATAACCAATAAGCTCATCTCCATGAGCGACCACATGCCCCATGATCTTGCTCAGTTTAGTGAATGACCTACTGTACTTTTTAACATTTTCCTGTTAGATAAACACAGAAAGTTATAGAGCCATCCAGCTCACAGAAACTATTTTGGGCTGCTTTATCTTCAAGCGTTATGAATTCCAGGGGACGACTGGCTACTTGGACATCTCCCAGCCTAGCTGACTGTGAAGGGAGCAGACAGTAACCTCATTGCTATTCTTCTGCGGAAACAAACATCTTTTAGAGATGACAAGTATCTGGATTGTAGGTACAGCACTCTGAACGAGACTCGGGGAAATGGAGCAGTCACCAGCTGTGAGGAATGTGAGAATAGCCTTGAGGCACAGAAAAAAGGAAAACAGGAACCAGAATAAGTTTGTTTCAGGGCTCCCCACAAGCTGCCCTAGAAATACAAGGCAGCAGCACAGAATTATGAATAGAGGGAGAAATCCTGCTGCAAAGTTTGCAGTGAGTGGTGCAGCTGGGTGAGAATTCACACAGCTTTTAAAAAATCCAAGCCTGACCTTGCTGACAAATACAAGAAATCCTGTGTCAGCTGTGCTGGGAGGTGCGACACCCGTGTGCCTGTGTGTGTGCCTCAGCGGGGCACTCAGCAGCGCTGTGCCCTGAGCCAGCCCCCCAGGGGTGGCAGTGAGTGTCCCCAGGGGTGGCAATGGATGTCCCCGGGGGTGGCAATGGATGTCCCCAGGGGGTGGCAATGGATGTCCCCGGGGGTGGCAATGGATGTCCCCAGGGGGTGAGGGCAGTGAATGTCCCCGGAGGTGGCAGTGAATATCCCCGGGGGTGGCAGTGAATGTCCCCGGGGGTGAGGGCAGTGAATGCCCCCGAGGGTGGCAATAGATGTCCCCAGGGGTGGCAGTGAATGTCCTCGGAGAGGGGGGTGGCAATGGATGTCCTCGGGGTGGGGGGTGGCAGTGAATGCCCCCGTTGGCGGCTCCGAGTGGCGCTGCCATCCCGGGACAAGGCCTGGCCGGATGCCACCAGGGGCTGCCCAGGAGCTGCTCAGCTCTCAGATAAGGCTCTGTCTCCACTGCAATCAGTCTCTCACCTACTGCAAGCGCTCCATGCTCTGGTTTTGTGTCTGTTGGGTGTTTCTTTCAGCTGCTGGACAGAAGGAAAGCTCCAATCTGCCTGGTCATCACGGGATGCTGGAGGTCCCTGCCATGCCAGGTCTGGGAGACAAGCAGGCTTCTTTGCTATTGTACATGGATTTTAGGGAGATTAAAAACCCACCCAGGAGACAGCACAGAAAGCAATGTAGAGTGAGCAGCAAGTCACAGGTTACAGACTGTTGAGCATTTTCCTCTCTTATTTTCAGGTTCTCAAGCACCAGCTTAGAGAGTGAAGCACCCTGCTGTCCCTCCAGGACTTCTGAACTCCACAGCATGACACACCATTTATCTCTGCTCCTTTCAATTAGGAGCAGGAAGCAGAGAATTGGGCACTGGGCTCATTTTTAGCTGTGCCAAACTGATGACCCAGCTCCTTGCCTATAAATCAATGTAGATGTGCTCATTTATGCTCTGTGAGAAATTGGTTCATTAGCTAGAATTAAAGAGGCCCAAACCATGCCATTTCAACTTGAACAGTGCTCTTGGACACCCTGTTCTGCCCTGGATCTGGGATTTGCTTGGTGCTTTCCTATATTTAGCATACAGTAATGTAATTGAAGCAATAAAATTAGACCCACAAATAGACTGGTTTCTCAGTACTTAATCAAGGACCATTTCCTAGAACTGCAGAGGGCTGAAATTAAAAGAAAGGAATGTGTGGTAATCAGCCCCATGGAGGCAGGAGGAAACCACCATGAGTTTAAACTCCAAACACGCCCTCTGGCCAGCTGAATGTACCCTTGTTTAAATTAAATGTGGCTTTACAGTGACCCAGGCCAGGGTCACGCTGCTTGAACCACTTGAGAATGCACAGCCCACGTACAGGGAATTAGTGAGCAGATACAAATCATGGTCTGCGAGTCACTGAACAATGCGAATGTCCTTGGAGCCCCCATCTACAATGGATGAAGGAAACAACAGCTCTAAGGTACCCCTGCAATAACAGGTACCTCTGCAGCAATGCTAATCTGTCAGTCCTGTCAGTTTGTGAATAGCAACAGGTAAAGAAGTGACTGAAAGACAAACCCAGTGTGCAAATAGCAAAATGCACAAACAAGGCAGCAGTCACATTGCAGCTGGAAAAATGGCAGGAGCCTGCAGCACAGCACTTGCTCAGATTCACTAATAACAGTCTTAGAAGATAAACTGGAAGACTTAATTTTCTGGCCTTTTCTTCTGAATAATATCATTTTTACTGGGGGAGTGCTAAATAGGAGAATTACATTTAAAAAGAATTATTTTCTATTACCAGTTTTCATGTGATTATTATGAAAAATATCCTCTTCGTATTCTAACCTAAGAACTGCTAAAAGAATAAGACAAAGAAAATATTCTGTAAGCAGAAACACAGTCAGACATTTAAGAAGTGCTGATATGCTTCAGAAACTGCAAAGCTTGTGGCTGACATCTGGAGCTTCGTTTTTATGGATTTCTGCAATATCAGCACCCCAAGCCTCACAGTGCCAGTTAGGACATGCAAAGACTGATGCAGAGCTAACACCTAAGGAGGTATTTTAAATGTATTTTCGAGCTGTGTTTTCCATCTTTGGCAATACCCTTGAAGAAGTCAGTTGTACCTCCCCATCTCTTCTGCTCACAGCCTGCGACTGTTCTGCAAACAGATGGAACAGCCTGTCACGCTCCCAGTATGCCCCTAAAAACATCCTCCAAGCAGCTTTTGCCAAAGAAGTTTTAGGAGTGAAGTTACTTCCCAGATGTAGAAGATACTGATTCCTGGAAAATTTTTTCTGCATAACATGGGATCTCTGCTAGATCAGACAGATAATGTAGAGAGATTAAGAGTTTCCCTGAACTGGTTTCATTTACTGCATTCCCACCCCCAGAAGATAAGGACAAGCAGGGCCCCCAAGCTCACTCCCCTCCCTCACCCTGCACAGAAAAAGCAGCACTGGGCTCTAAAACTGCACCTAAAAATCACCTAGCGAAAGCTCCAGATACTGAGAATTGATTATGTAAAGCTGTACCAAGAAAAGCATTCCTTGTGTGGTGCAGATCTTTTCCAATGCAGGTCTACAAAACTTTACAGTGTAATTAAGCTTCCATAAATACTAATAATACCTTTTGTAATTCAACTTCTAGTTCCTATCATTCATCCAATAATTAGTATTGCTTTTACATCAGCATTACAGATACCAGCCTGTACAGGAACAAAAAAGGAATATAATAGGAACAAAAGATTAGGCCGAGAAGCTCATTTGTAATGAATGGAGATGACTAATACCAGGTGCAAAGTGCAAGAGTACAGAAACTGAGTGCCCCTACCTCAGAGCTAACTGAACACATAAAGGCCCCTCTATCTGATATTCACAGGTACTGACATTTCCTAGAAGACTGAGAAGAAATAATTTACCCTTAAATTATGAAACACTCACTGGAGATGTCAGTACATCTGAAAAATACACGTTAAATAACAATTCAGGGAAAAGCACTCCAGCATTTTAGGAAAAAACAAATTACCTTCCTAGCAAGGCAGCATTAAGACCATAACATGGAATTACCACCTCTGCCATTGTGGTGAACCCATCCAAGCAGAGGCACAGGAGAAGCTGCAAGACAGAGCTGATGGGGAGATGGGGGATTGTGCATGTATTTATATATTTATATATTAGAAGTACAATAAATATATTTTGCAATACAATTGAAAGGAGAATGAGCATTGAGCAGTGTAATGTTTCACCCTTAGCCTTGCCTTCTTGGCAAGGCAGAGAAGCAGGCAAAGGCTGTTCCTTTGATGAGGTTTCCCTCTCCTGCTCCACCCTTTTGCAGTGAGGAGCTCAATGGCCTTGGCTTGAAAGCAGTACCCAGACATGTCTGTCTTGTGTCTTTGAAGCTTCCTTGGGCAGCATTTCACCCTTTTATGCTCCAGTTTGTTATGCAGGAACATTCTGGGCTGCCAGATCTCATCCAGACCTCCGGCCCACAGCAGGGAAGCACCTGGTAGTGCCCCAGTGGAGACACAGCCAGCACACAGAACCTTCCTGGAGTTCATCTTGGAAATCCTATCCTGGAGCAGGTACAAAGGTGGAAAAACTGCCTCATTTCACAGGCTGCTCCACAGAGCATCCAAGCCCTGCAGCTGGACAGTCCATGGCCACCCCAAAAGCTCACCTGCAAGCAGACCTTTGCTTCAGAGGGAGGCTCCGAGCTGTACAGACTCCATGCCCCCCTTCCTCACCCAGCAGAGGAGGAATTACTGATTTCAGCATCTGCATCACCATTCAGAACATTTCCACAGGAAATGAATTCCTATGTAAGCAGGAGCTTAACTCACTGGTGGACAGAATATCCAGGAATGAACAGCAGGGGACCAACCCCTCTACCAGTGAATCCAAAATCCACATTGCTTTGGGGAATGGTGGCCTTGAACCTCAGCCAGCCCGCTTCTCTCTCAAGTCAGCAGCACTTAGGGGCTTTTCTTGATCCAGAGCCTTTTTAAAAATGTATTTATTTGATTCCATGACTCCAAACAACCTGTTTCTAGAGAAGCTGACTTGTCATTCTGTCCTGTAAGAGTCATGACAGGCTGTAAATCCAGCAACTATACAAAGGGATCATCTCCCTCAGGGCTTTTCCCTAAGCTCACAGAGAAAGAGGGAGACAGGGAAGGAGTCCTTCAGTTTGAAATCCCCACCTGATTGTTTTGCTTTGATGAATCCAGTTTTATTTTTGGCACATTAAAACCCCACCACCCTGGATTTCCCCACTATTAAGAACTGCCACATGCACACCACCTATCCTCTCAACACCTCTGCTGGGGCTCTTGCCTGCACATTATCTGAACAGGTACTTTCTAAAATGCTTATTACTAGTTAGTATTTTATAATACTTTTCTTTTCCTGGTGCCTAATAATTGAGAAATTAATTCATTGTCCTCCTGTGAGTCTAGTGTATTATTCTGCTGTCATCCAAACACGGATCAGAAATACTTACTAAATGCTTCTACTTATTTTCATCATCATTAATAATTGCAGCATTTCCATTTCAAAGAGACCTTATACAATTCCTTTTTCTGTTTCAAGCAGAATGTTTAAATTCTTTAGCACCCTTGAAGATAGCAGTCAAGGATAATTTTACATTTTCATTTCTAGTTTTCTGCACTTCATTTCTAATTTATATTAACTGTGCTCAGCTCACCCTCCCCTTCCACATTGCTTCCACTGTTTTGTTCCTAATGCTGTCTTCACCACTGAACAATGATCAGCTTTTATGAAGATAATTCTTTCCTGAGGCCAAATCATACTTTTTTGCAGTGTTTTTAAAGAATACCTAATTCTAATATTGTTTTCTTACACAACACTTGTCAAGTTTAACTCAAGAAGTCTTTTAACTTTGCTTAAGTTA